>JASANF010006388.1:0-99073 GCA_030248245.1 Trissonchulus sp. WLG1_4
TTTAATTACATGTGTGCATTGTTCTGCATCAAAATACGGTTAAAGTATCGGGTTATATAGTAAGCATAGGGCTTTGTTAACTTTGAATAGAAAAATTGAAATGTTTTGATTTAAGTTTTGAAATGTTTTGACTTACTTTGATGAGTTTTTTTTGCCGAAAAGTGCCCATCCGAAGAGGGGGGGGACAACGATGTTTTTTCCACTAATAATTTTTTGATAGTTCCGTTTTGTATTTATAATTTTTAACAAATTAAGGTACGACGTTCGACAACTAATCAGATAATGATAAATTAATTAGAATAATTAATACGTTGCACGTGAAAACCTAGCCCCCTCATTCTCTAAAGCGGCATTGCATAAGTAAGTCTAAGATAGGGCCGTTACAGTATTTAAAGGGTTTTACGAAAGCTCAGCATTGGCCCCGTAGCTCAACTGGTACAGTGCTGGTCTGCAAATCCAGTGATTGGTGGTTCGAATCCCCCTTGGGTCATTCCGATGCAGATGCTTTCTTTCTTCCAGTAAGAACCCCCTTGCTGTCTTGTAAGAACCCCCTTGCTGTCTTGACATGACGAGGCGTACGAGAACTAATTAATTACAAATTAGATATAATAATTAATAAATTGCAAGTTTAGAGTGTGAACGTAGTAGCCCCCTCCTCTAAAGCGGCATTGTATAAGTAAGTGGGAAGTAACATAGGCCCCTTAGAGTACTTGAAGGGATTTACGAAAACTCAGCATGCTCAGTAGCTCAAATGGTAGAGCACTGGTCTGCAAATCCAGAGATGGGTGGTTCGAATCCCAATTGAGTTCCGATGAAGATGCTGTCTTTCTTCCAGTAAAAACCCCTTGCTGTCTTAGCATGGCTAGGTTATTTTTTTCTATTTAAAATATCCTACTCTTGGCCTCGATTGAATTTTAGCTTAAATACGTTTTATTTAAATTAAGGTTTGTAAGCCAAAAATGGTTGACCTTGATAATTTTTCAAGTAACCTAATAGGTTTAATTTTAATTTTTTAAGTTTAATTTCAAGATAAAATTTGTTCTGGAGCAGTTAGAATCAGGCGCTTAACATTTCTAATTTTATCAAAGAAATAGTTTTAGCCCTACTTGATAGTGACACCATCGTCCATGTTATGTTTCTGCTTATGCGCAACAATTTCTTAGAATCAGTTTAGAGTCTGTTTGTGTGATTAAAGTAGTAGATATAATACCAAACCTTTCACTAGAATTTGTTATTTTTTACAGAGTGTTCGCATGAATGAAAGTTGCTGCATATGATGATATCTTAAAAAAATTTCTTTTTCACTCAGAACTAAAAATATGATATATCTTTTTCAATTCTACAATTGGCCAAAAACCTGCAAAAATGCGGCAAATATGAGGAGAATCAAAAAATTTAGAAAGAAACCTTATTGTATTGACTATTGAGATATTGTATTAATGTAGCAGGAGGTTCAAAATTACAGGCATTAACATTAATTTTTACTTTGCTTTCACATAGAAATTTGTTGTTGGGAAAAACTGTTGGGAAATAATTGTATGTGTTCAGGAATTTATTGGCGGCAGGACTAAACTTTGTAAAAGTTCGTATGTGTCAAAAGCAGAAATTCACTCTAAAAGTTTGCATGAAAATCCTGCTTGTTTCAATAAACGACCGTTTTGACTAGCTACTACTTTGGCTTAGCTAAACATAAAATTTACGAAAAATTGTCGTAACTGGCTGAAAAATATTTTCTGTGAAAATTAAAAATGATTGTTTCAAGCTATTTTAGCAAGCATTTATCTCATAATAAATTATAGTTTCCTAAATTAATATGCGTACTATAAATTATTGATTGAAAATTAATCGTAAGTTGTCAAGTGTTACTCCTGCAAAACTGTCGAAACCGCTACTACCACCTTAAATGACAAGGTGTGCCCTAACCTAAGCCATTTTTAAGCAAGCTTCTTAAAGTTATTCAAGTTGGTACAATCCAGTCCATTAATGCCTTTAGCATTGTAACATAGACTAGCCCAATCAATTTACTTGATTGATTATCCTTATTGGGCTGTTTATGTAACTAAATTAAACCCAATTTATTCGTTTTCTCTTTTGTGTGTTGCAGAGCGCAATTCGGGATGCAAGCATGGAGAAGCTAGACTCCTATGCCCTGGGCGCCCCCCAGTGCCAGACCCCGCCCCCCGTTCTCCCTCAGGACTCCGACAGCGCCAAACAGTCTCTTCCAGGTACACACACACGCACGCACACACACACACACACACACACACACACACACACACACACACACACACACACACACACACACACACACACACACACACACACACACACACACACACACACGTATTGTAAATTGCGCACGGCATTATTTCAACACGTTAACCCGGGTTTAAAATAATCCACGACATTTGCAACGATTTTATGAAATTCCCCTCTTGTCTCCACTGTGCCACTGACAGTTTTATACCTTTTGTTTTAGTAGTTTGCATTTGTATCTTGCATGTTGGCCGGGACTCAGATTTAGTTTGCAACATTAGACTCGGTCTAAAACGTGTTTATCATGAATGAAACGCAGCATCAACTCAATGAAAAATGCTGTGTCTACGTCACACTGTCACCTGTTCTACTGCGTCTAGGTTGACCACCTGTAAATCCAGCCACTGAGTCAGCCTTATATTTAATCTAGACTCTCAACAAGAGTTTAGACTGTGCTGTTTTTGTTCAGGTTACCAGCCAGACCATCACTTATTGTCCCTAAACTCTCCCAACTCCCGCCGCTGGTGCCAGAGACGCACGTCCGTCCAGTCCGCAGACCAATACGTGGCCACGCCCTGCACTTGCTCACACGGGAAGGTGGCGCCCTCCGCCTCCCCCCACCTCCTCTCCAAAGCCAATGACAGTGCCCAGTCTAGCGACACTCTCACCAGCAGTAAGTCGTACTGCTTGGCTGCAGAGGATCAGTCCTTTAGCGACCAACAACTACACTAAAGTCTGACCAGAAATTGCTGAACCCTGAGACAAAACAGGTGGCGTGATTTTTATAACTACTCGCTGTGCTCTTGATTGTTGCAATTTGTTCTTTTCGTTCAGACTTAGGACACTGGAGGCAACAAAGACTGAAGTCTGACCAACAAATGCTAACTAACAAGAATCCAGAGTACATGCAGTAGTCACAAAAATGACACGACCTGATCTGTCTCAGAGTTGAACAATTTTTCGGTCAGACTTTAGTTTCAGTAGGAGGAAGGTGTAACAGACCCGTTACGCAGTTATGGAAATACCGGCAGCCCGACATTTGCCCAGTAGCTCAAATGGTAGCGCGCGTTGTCTGTAGATTTAGATGTTGGTGGTCCCAACTGAGTCTTTCTGATGCTGATGCTGACGTTATTAATAATCGCCTCTATTTCTTCACATCATAGTATTGTCATCGAAGAAATAGTAGATTAGGCAGCTAACACGCTGATAAAAACTTTGTGCCAAATTTTTAACAACTAATGTATTAGTTACTGTCTCACACTTGGCGGTGTATCGCGCTATCAACGCCGACACTTCCTATTAGCCTATTTTTTGTGAAGATTCAAATGGGGCTGCATTCGAGACGGGTTCTATGTAAGACAGGGACTATTGTAGGAAATACAAGATTGTACGGTATACCGATGTCTAGAACTTATTTCTATTGATAATCGACTGTACGTTCGGTACATTAAAATTAATTAAAGTTAGTTATAATTAATTAATTAATTATAATTAAAATAGTCCTCTAAATTTTACTTTAGATAAGATTTAGTTTTAAATTTAAATAAATATTACTTGATTCACTGCTAAAATATTGATTTAGGGCATGTTAAACGTTTTATTATTTTTAGTCATGTACTAAAGGAGCATATTGTAACTGTTTTTGTAAGGTTTCCTGATAACCAATTATTAAAAAGAAACCTCAAACATTAGAATGCATATAATTTTATTTTTGGGTGTGATAAAAGTATTCTGAAAGTTAAACTTGAACCTGTACGATTGGGACACAAGGAAATGATATTTGGGAATATTTAGCCTGATTTTACTTGTCTGCAGTTGGATTTAGCTATGAATTGCTGTAAAGGTAAATAATATTTCCCTAAGCGTCTATTCATGCTAACAGCCGTGTGTCCGTTCAGCCGGCAAAGGACGAAAAAGGCATGCCACTAGTAAGGAACGTATATAATATCAGTTTGTGGCATGATTATTTCGTTATTTTGATGGCTGAACAGACATACGACTGTAAGTATGAATCGAGCCCAATGCTGGTGTCATCATCACTTACTGTAGTTTAAGAGACTGAGGCGAGACAGTTAGTGACTTGAAATGGTAATCAGTGATGCTGACTCCTGCATCATAGGTTAATTAACCCTGGAGCAAAATTAGTGAATAGTTTTATCGGTTTTAACAGTTAAGTAATGAAAACATGTATTGCTGAGTTGAGCCCGATTCATACTTGTCCTTAAGGACACAGAGACAGTGACAAGGACAAATTTCGGTCAGCTGCTGGAAAAATTCACAAATGCGTTTGAGCCTATTATACGGTCTAGAAGTGAACTCAACTATCGTCGTGCAAAAAATTGGCATATTTGCTATGCTGTTTTTTGTGAAATCGCTAACTCGAAAGAATTAAATCGAGACAAAACGACAGGGACAAGGATAAAGGCAAGTATGAACCGGCCTTGAAGTTTTAGCTTAATGAGCATACGGCCTTTACTTTTCGTTAGTAAACGAAAATACATACACACACATATATATATATATATATATATATATATATATATATATATATATATATATATATATATATATATATATATATATATATATATATATATATAACGTAGATAGATGCATACACAACATTCAGTAGCATGTGGTATGTAAGCCATGTGTAATTTATATGTACGTGTTTTGACCAATTGTGAACGAAATTTGGAGCAATTTGTTCAAAAAGTCCTACATAACAAGGTGTTAGAGCAAATTTTAGCAAGCCGGCATTTTTTTCGCTTCTGAATGAGTCTCTTTAATTTTTGAAATTGCGATTTATAGGGTCTTCTTGGTCCCCCATCTAAGTCATAAATTTATACAGCTGTGCATACATAAGTATCAATTAACCTTATTTTAAAAAAAACATACATATTTAATAAATTCATATTAATAAGAATTAATTAATTAACTAAAATTAATATTAAAGTTCAAAATTTAACGTTTGGATTCCAACCGCCAATAATGACAACCATTACACCACATAGCTAATTCTCCACTGCTGAACTTTTATGGCTAGGTTTTTGAACATGAACTTGAACTAAACCTTAAAAGCATTTTGTCTTTGAGCATAACCGCTGACTTTAGATTAGAAAATGTGTAAATTGCCTTTGATTACGTCAAGAGTGATTTGGTTCTTGTCATTTCTGGAGGTATAGCTATAGACTTGTGTAGAGCCTTTGCAGCTTGCTGATGATTGTTGCATTTTTTAATTTATTTTTAAATTTTCGTTAAATTTTTTATTTCAATGCCAATACAAATATTTGTGTTATCTTCACAAACTATACCTGCTATATATAATGCTGCTATTTAAAGGCATTAATCTAGTTTTCAAACAGGTTTTAAAATTTACCACTATTTCACCAATATTTTCTACAAAATTTTAGCTATCAGGCCCCAATCATCCGTATGGCACTATCTAAAACAGGCTCCAAATTTTAATTAATTTTTCAAACTCCCTGGTCTATATTTATCTCAGCAGATATCTGTAGGGGGTCCGAATGCCGATATTAATTTTTTACATTCAGGCAAAAGGAAGGTTAGCCTATATTGCGTCAATATAGCTAGCATAAGCTGCTTTCCAACTATCCCGCGTCAACAAAATGCATCATATCTGTTTTGTCGCAATATTTCATTCAGTGTGGATACGGCCTCGTTTTTTTGTTCAAATTAAATATTGGACTCAATTCTTTTCTAATAAATGTACTGAGAATCAGCGTGTTTTGTATTGACTACTTTTTCTATTTTCTTTTTTTCTGGAGAAGAAATTATTGCAATGAAACGTACTCGGCAGATCTAGTATGCTTGTGCACGTATTAACGTTTTTAGACCACTGATTTTGCTTTCTTGGGCAAAAATAGAGCAAAATCAATGATATTGAAGTAAAAACGGACATTTTATAAAACAAAAACAGTTATGATCATTGATTGACGCACTAATGTTCATTAAGGCCTTTTTGTACCATGTTTTTAGTTTTGGTGAAAACCGGGGGTATTCGGTGTCTTATTTTTGTGATTGTGCTTACACTTTGTGACGTTCGTAGCCATATAAAGCCCGAATCAAACCTTTATAGTTGCATCTTTCGGTTTAAGCTTCAGATTTCCCCAAGAGATTCTTATTTTTTAATAACTTCTGCACAAGAAATGCATTAGACGATCACCAACTTTGCGTGACTTCTGGCTCGAAAAAAAATTTTATTTTTTCTACTTTTCTGCAACAAACTAGTTCTTTGGGTAACCTGTGATAGGCAATTTATTTTTTACATATTTTTTAGGATTTTTTTTCATTTTTTTTAATTCATAAACTTGGTCGTGTGATTTGTCCACATCCACCTACTCTAAAAATTTGATTGGCCTGTTAGGTACTTAAGGCGACTAATGGCAATTCAGCATTGGTCCGGTAGCTCAAATAGTAAAGCGTTTGCCTGCAGAATCAGAGACAGGTGGTACGAATCGCCCGGTGTCATTTTTATGCTGATGCTGTTTCGTACGGAATCCTATTTTGGCATTATGTAGCTGTGAGCTGCCTAAGAATATATACTATAGGTAATAAGAAACTTGAAAATTAACCAAATAAACGACTTGCAAACTATGTAAAATATTATTTCGAAAATAACTGTTTTCTTAAGCTTTGATAAATTTTTGCCAAACACTGGACAGTCGAAATTAAATGTCACCAGATCACGCTAAAATTTAATTAGTTTTTTGCTAAATAAGATTACTGAGATTTTGTTTTACTTTTATTGTCATATTTTTCTTTTTTATAGCTAGTTGTATAGTTTTTGGTTTTATCTATATTTGGTATCAACGTTAAGTTACATATGTTCAATTGTAATTGTTTTGTGCAAAAATTATTACAGTTGCAATTTTTTTATTTTATATATATTTTTTAATATTTCAAATCCAATTCTCTTGATTTTTTTGTCATCCCAGCACAACAGGTCTTCAACTTTGATTCTATTTCTATAAATAGCGCGGGGCTCTTGGTGCATAGATTGTTACATAGATGTTTTTGCAGCCCCTATTCCCGTGTTACTTAAATTTGTTTTACTGGAGAAAATTTAAGTCCCTGACGGAGACAATTATATATGTTAGTAAGACAATAGACTCAAGATTTTGCTAGCGAAAATAACAATGCAACCAAAATGCCAAAAGTGCACAAAACACGCGTTAACGGTTACCTATGCTGAGGAATACCCAATTCCTAATTCGAATGTAACAGATTTGCTCACAATTTGTACATAGAAGTCTAGTACGTCTAGTTTAGACTAGTTCGACCATTCCCTGTGGCGACGAAGTTCATAATTTAACAGCAAAATTTTCGATTGGCAGAAAATTTTGTAGCATTGAGATGTGATCACACATTGTGTTATCCGTGTAGTTAGCCTCATTTAACAATGGTTTTAATGGACACTAACGTTCGATACCGTAGAGATACTACAATAAATTTAGCTTCATTTGAAAGCAAATTCTGAGAGATTTCAAATGATGGCTAACATGGCCCTGTCACCTGCCATTTAACTTGTGTCATTTTTTAGAATTAAAAATTTAGACATTTTTGTGGAAATAAGCAATTGACGATCTTGGTATTAATTGAACGTTTTCACCACAAACAAACAACTAACATTAATATGAAATATGTGACATTAAATATTATTACATAAAAATCACGTCACCTGTTTTTTCTCTGGGTTCAGCAATTTTTGGTCAGACTTTAGTTCCAACAGCCACACTGCATCTATCGTAATTATATTTATTCATTTTTGCCTTCGTGTTAGCTCTAGCAGTGCTTGTCTCAAGTGCCCGTGGCAAGACTGACTCGCCACACGTCCTTTTCCGTATTTATAATAAATTAACACAATGACAACATGACAAATTACCTCGCTACTTCGTTGGCAAACCTCAAGTGTATATACCTACTAGAGCCTTTTGTCTTTATAGCGCCTTATATGTCATTATATGATCCTTATATGTCGTTTTTAGCAAGAGCACATGAGGTCACAGGTTACGTGAAATTTATGTAATATTAACATATATATATTGTCTAACTTCTTAGGGCTCACTCATTCGATATAGCAAGCCCAAAAAGCATCTCACTGTCTTGATACTCTTGAGAAAATGTATAGATAAGCTTCATTTATTAAGTCCACATACTTACAGCCGTATGTCTGTTCAGCAGACAGATTTAAGTAAACAAGTGGCTCCTGAGAAGGTCAAGATTTTCCTAATGTTTTTGTTTAATAATTATCACTTTCTGCTCAAAAGTATAGACTCGTTTTTTCCTGAAAAATCTTCACTTTTGAGACTTTGTAACTAGATTTCGACATGGTTCTACACTTTTACACTTGTCTACAATTTTTGTATCACTTTCTGTCATACTTTTTTAGTCTCGTAATGTTAAAGTTTACCATGTAGAAATTCAAAAGCACAAATTATACAACTTTCAATGTAGAAAGTTTTAAAACGAAAATTTGAAAAAAAAACATTTTTAAACGTCCAATTAAGATTATTGCAAAGGATACGAAACGTGGCTCTGTACCAACTATTTACCAGTCTCATACCAACCTTAAGTATAAAAATCCACTTTTGGGACTGCATGCGTGTCCAGAAGTTTTTTGTAGTGAATATTCTATAAATATGATACAAAATATCTAATGCATGCACTGGAGTATTCTAAAGTCTGACAAACAGTAGTTGCACCAATTGAGAAAACGAAACATGTGATTTCGTTACGAAAAGAATAGATTTTGGCTATAAAGAGTACAGCAAGTATGTAGTCGCAGAAGCCACTATGATAAGTAAGTGGCGCATCTTTTTTTGTCAGACTTTAGTTGTGACCTAACAAGCAAAAGTTTACTGCAAAAGTAGTTCAGTGAGTAAGAATTTAGATGGGTGAACGTTTGACAACATTAGGCCTGTTGCGCATTAAAAACTAATTGCAAACAAAAAGTATGTACCTAAGCATGATACTCAATACTACTGTATATACTGTAGTATGATACTGTATATGATACAAGTATACAAGAGCATGATACTCTTCATCTTATGCCTCGGGACGATCGTTCATCCAGAGGTCTTAGTGTCACTATTCCAGAGGAAATATCAAACGCGGCCATTTTAAGTGGACAAATTATTTATTTATTATTTGCACAGATTTACTGCTTAGTCGTTCCAAATTATCTCAAACAAAAATTGATAAACATGTTCTGATTTAAAAGTTGATAACCGTGTCTGTTGATAAAAGTTTCGTAACTCAGGTGCAGTGTCTATATTCCAAAGCAAATAAAACGCAGCCATTTTAATTTTCGTTCACTGCGTTCATAAGATACAGGTCACAGGCGTACATAAGTATATACATACTACCGTTACATAAGATAACGAAAAGTAAAATTCATAAAATTAATTCTTAGTGCTATGTAGTTAAAAAGGCAACTATTGGGCAAAAAATGTACAAAAAACTACCAATTAAACAGTTAAAAAATTAAAGCCTGAATTTTAAAAAATTGCCGAAACCCGGGATCGGCTCTGTCTACTGAGCTATTCCGGCTTATACCGTTCTGCTTAAAAGTGTGTGACTATTGGTAATTGATAAATACTAGCGTAAATGTGACTATTGATGTTTGATAAATACTAGCGTAACATTCAGTTTTATGAACGGAGCTTGTGAATATTATGTTAATATTAACTTTCACTTCACAGTTTAGACAGAACTTTTCAGAGTCAAGCTATCAAACATGACATTGTATTATTGTGTTATATGCATATAACAACTTATACATTGCATATCAGCATCAGGCTGCTGCTGACAGACGCCGCACAAGAGACATTGCAAGAGCAAACACACGCACACAGACAAAAGGTAGCTATTCTTGCAGGTAAGTATATGCATGCACAGATTCTGCAAATCCTATACAAACCAAGTATAAAGTACCTGTTGCGCTGTGGCGCAACAGGAAAAAGACACAAGTCAAGTGGTTCAGCATAGCTAACGTAAGCTTCAGCAGTTTACGGAATACGGACAAGCTCAGGGTTAGAATGAACCGAAGTTTCAAGTAATTCGCGAAAGATACCGTAAATTTTTGTGGAACCGAACTATTTTTGGCAACTTTGCGTCAAATTCTAGCTATCGCTAATTTCATTTGGTGAAAACATCTGCGGCTTTCTGAGATACTTTTATGTTTTGTAAAACTGATAATTCAGCTTGACGAGTGTTAAGGTCAATTTCGATTGCATTAATGATTTGTTTTTAGATTTAGCAAGCAGTAGGGTTCGATTTCAGCCAATTTAAAAATCATATTTGCTGCTGCTTTTTGTTAGTTATGCGATGACCTGTTATTTAATAGACTAAAACGATAATAGTGTTTGAAGTATGGTAAGCTAGTATCAAAACGTATCAAAGTGTCAAAGTAACAATCATTAGCAATCGAAGTTGAACCTAGTCCAAAATCATTGTTGATCTTGTCACGGATAAAAGTGTCCGCCTTGAAAATTGTTCTTTGTACACTTTTATGCAGATAAAGTTGTCCTCTGAACACTTATATCCGGATGATCGTGTCCCCTTAGATCAAATCGTCCCCCCTCTTGGACACAGTTATCCATACAAAAGTGTCCCTCCGGACAAAAAATCCGGATAAAAGTATCCCCTCGGACAAAATTATTCGGATAAAAGTGTCTTTCGGATAAAAATGTCCGGATAAAAGTGTCTTCCCGGACAAAACTATCAAAGGTACATACATATAAGTGTCCCCCATTATAGACAAAGTACAAATGTAACCATAAAATCAAAGGTAAAATAGAGGTTCCAAACCATCAAAAAAGGTTATTTGTAGATATTTTGGCAGTTTCAACGAAATTTATTGAGAAACTTTTTGGGATGTGACGTTCAGTCGATTTCTTAAGGCTTTCTCAATTACATAATTTTGCCGAAATTTTGCCAAAATATCTACACATAACAGTTTGTGAAGTTTTTACAGCCTACCTACTTTTCACCATTAATTTTATCTTTACCTTTATCTTTTATCTTTAGTGGGAGACACTTGTACTAAGAGTACATACATTTGTACCTGGATATTTTAGACCGAGGGAACACTTTAACCCGGATATTTTTGTCCGAAGAGACACTTTTATCCGTGACATCCTTAATCCACAGTGGAAGTCTTATATAAAGTTTTTTTAAGTTCTTATTTATTTTTTTTAAAGTAAGAAGACGGACATATTTAAAATTAAGTTTTAGTTTGTGTCAAAATTAGATGATTTAGCCCTACTGAAGGTTTATATATTTTCAGTAGTATGTACCTAGAACACTAGTTAGTGACAAGCTACATAAACACGACGGATAAAACCAATATGTATATACATATATGTTTTAGCAAAAAGAAATTTGTGGAATTTTTCAAACCAACGTATTTTGTTGATGGTTTTAAGTCCGGTGATATGCAAATTATAGAATCTAATCTGTTTAAATAAAAAATTCTATTAGAAATTTATGAGCTATTTTCTGTGTTCCAAAACAGTGTTTGTTAAGGCGTGGAGGTTTCACTTTATTTTTACTACCTTTTTTACTTTTCAACACTAAAAATAAAAACATACATAGGTCATAGTCATTGCTACAATAACATATGCATTATGTACATATGCACATAAATATGTAACAAATGTAAAATTTTAAATTTATAACAAATGTAGTAGTTGGGTTTTTGGCAAATTATTTGTAAATATCTAGCTAAAAATTCCATACAATTACAAATTGATAACAGCAAAACTTATAACACAAATCAATTACTTGAAAATTAAGGAAGCAGTTTAAAAAGCAAAAACAAACGAAACCTTCATGCCATTATACTACTGAGGTTATCAATTAATTGTTATATTGAGAAGTTCAATTGAATTGAAGCCGAACTGTATTGCAATGACAAAATTTGGATTAGTTCTGAAAAATGAATTTTATATTTGAAAGTAGGTTGTCTCTTGTTAGAATATTTTAGCTTTCAGAGTTTTAGACCACAATTTCCGACGGCCATTAATACTAACTGACTTTTAGCTCTAAAGTTTAGCTGCCGATGCAAGATTTTGAACTGATTTTTTAAGGTTATGAAGTTTTCTATTCTTTAAACTTTCTGACAACCCTTAAGAGTTTCAAGCTGTTTTTAACTTTTCAGACAATTTCAGTTTAAGTATAATCGACATTTTAAGTTTAAATGTAGCTAATTATATTGGAAGTAATTGTAGGAAAGGTTTTATATGGCAATTATAAGTTTCAGTTCGGTTCTCAAATCAAATCAAATATGTACGGTAGTATGTATTTATGGGGAGAAGGTCTACATCATTGAAAGGAGCTTCGAAAATTTTCAGTGTCCGGTTCTCACTAGATAGAAATAAGATTTCTCAGAGAAAAGAAAATGTCTCGTTTCCAAAAAGTTGGTAGATTTCTAACGAAAAAAATAAGAATTGAAATAAGCTATTGCATCCGATGTTTGACCTCGATTTTTTGTTTCTATACCTTTTTCTTATGCTTTCAGTTTAACGCATTTTATACGGTTAAAATAGTTAACCAAACTTTCAGCAGACCAAGATTAGGCTTGATTCATGCTTACAGCCGTATGTATGTCCATTCAGCCGGCAAAAATACGAAATTATCACTAATAGGGAACAAGATGTGATTTTTTCGTAATTTTGCCGGCTGAACGGTCACATGGCAGCAAGTCTCAATCAAGCCTTAATGTCTTTAGTCACGGACAAACACTTGTGGACAATTATGAACCTCGGCTTAGCATAAAAATGGGAACAAATTCGACACATCTACTAGAAATTCATGTTTGAATAACGTTCATGTGATCAATTTTGCAAATTCCAAAAATAAGCACGCTTTGTGGCGTGAAATTGGGGCTGCCAGAATTATAATTTGGCCGCACTGTTTGTGAGCGTCAATCAAGTTCAGAGTTAACTTTGTTCCAGCGTTCGACAACTTATGGTTTGCAGATGCTCTAGTCATTTATATTTAATGGAATTTCTTTGCACTTACTTACATACCTTCTTGTTTTGACTGACAACTGGCTTTAGTTCGACCCGTGGGTTTGAAGCTAGATTTATTTGTAGGCCGGGTTTTTGCCTAAACCTATTACATGATCTCTGAATCTGATGTTCGTTCATCACCTAGCGCTAATTAGCATCTGTTCGGTTTAAGCCTGGTTCATACTTGTCCGTAAGAGTGTCCGTTTGTCCATAAGCAAGAAAATTGATCACTTGCTTCAAAAAATGATAGGCTCACCAGCTATTTTTTCTGTGCACAAACTACACTACATTATACTAGACTTATGTAAAGGCGCAGAAATTCATAGTAGTTGCTTCTGTAGCAGTTTTTGGGCAATGGCATTAGGATATTGTACTTGTAGTAAAATTCATCGAGAAAGTTCATATTAATAAAATTCAATTTACTTTCGGAAACTTAGCCTGAATATTTGCAGACGTTTGGTGATGTTTATCACTTTCTTATTACGTATTATAGCTGTTCAGCGATTATGTACTCAAGTGTGTTCCGCAGAATCTGCGCGCTAATTGGCTGTTTCTCTGGGGGTCCTTCTGACCAAATTCGACGAGATTTCTGTTACTTCCGCCTACTTATACTATTTTTCTGTGAGTAAGGTACTATTTGGAGTGAGATACTATCCGATCGGATTTCTCTATGTCAGCAGTGTACTCAAGGACATAAAGCATACAGGCAGTCCAACGTTGAAGCCATTCTAAGGCGTTCTATTCCAGTAAATAAGAACATCGTAAGAAAAAATTTAACTCGTATGTTGGTTGGTTAGATTGTTGCCCTTAGACTACTTTTAGCAAGTCTGAGCTAAGACTGCCTTTATGCACTCCACCAGAAACGTCAGTGTCACTAAAAAACCTACAGAGCTTATGTTCAAAATCTTACATATAACTGTTTTTTTAATAAACTGAGGTACTTAAGGTATGTAGTTGCGTTTTAGCAGCTTTTTTCATTGTTATATTTTGTAGAAATTACGAAATCAATTCACAAGCGGTTTTTTGCATATTATTAATCAACTTAATTTTTACAAACCTGCAATTTTTTAAGTGTTGATAACACTCATACTCTCATAGTGTCAACACCAATTATTTTGGTGAAGCTTATCAGCGCAATTTTAGGCATTTTGTCAAGTTATTTGGTTATTTCTTCGCTGTGGTAAAAAACATCCGCATACAGTCAAGTATGTAATTTATACAGAAGTCCCATTTATGTATTGTGAAAGTGGTAGTATGTATGCTAAACTATACGTGCCGATTCAGCATACCTATTTATACTGTTGCATCAAATTTTACTAAAAAGTCAACAAAAATCAGTTTTCATGCCTTTGGTAGACTGTAACTAAACAAATGTTCACTTTGCGGTCAGTTCGCAACAGTATCGGGGAAATTTATTTGGCTACTGTCAAATATGCTTTCTTTGCGTTTTTGTGAACACACCCGGATATTTGTTACTTCAAATTTACTCATTGTGCTCAGAAATGACGGATTTTAAAAAAAAATTAAGCTTAGCTAAATAGGGCCTCACTGTGTTGACTCTGAAATATTACACTAAGCACAGTTTTTTCTTGACCGCTGAAAAAATACGGACAAAAACCAAACTAAAACCACTAAAAACCAGCTACATTTCTGTCAGTGTATATACATTGATAACAAATGGTTTGTTGATATGAGCCATTGGCCAAAGTCTCATGTCATACTTTTATTCTACTCCCCTGAGATTAATTAATGCCAGAACGTAATTCGACATTTTCATGAGCCTTAGCCTTTGCCATGTTTGAAGCTAACCGGGCTTGTTTTTTTTTAATGGACTCAGTTGGTCCTATCAAACACCCACACTGGAAGTTTTTGCAAAAATAATGCTATTTCTCTTCAAACATATGTTTTCTTGCATTATGTCAGTTTTT
This sequence comes from Trissonchulus sp. WLG1_4, assembly GCA_030248245.1. Classification (NCBI taxonomy): domain Eukaryota; kingdom Metazoa; phylum Nematoda; class Enoplea; order Enoplida; family Ironidae; genus Trissonchulus; species Trissonchulus sp. WLG1_4. The sequence goes on from JASANF010006388.1 coordinate 15,221, forward strand.
TGCATATTGTATTGTTTTTTGTACAGCTCTGGCTTGCACAAAAGTAGAATAGTTCAAGAATAGAGTATATTATTCTGTTAATTGATAAATAGTTTTTGACTTTTGCTTTAAACTTTTATTCTACGTAAAATAGATATGCCCATATTGTTAGATTAAAAAGTTTAGTCCTACTAAAAAAATCTGTTCTCTCGATGACAACTTCAACTTTAGCTTTTACTGAACAGTAGTTTTTTACAGCATATTCGAGGCTGCCACTTTAAATCATACACATTGTCTGTAAATAATTATCCATGCTGAATTGTGTGACATTTGAAAAAGCAAAACTAACAATTTACCACAGTGTTTGATGTTTATGTAGTTTTGCGTCAGTCCATTTAGTCAGATATGCCATGTCCTATCAGGGGTGGACGCGGGTCGTGGGTACCCGCGGGTACCCGCGGGTACCCGCGGGTTGGGTTGGGTTGGGTCGGAAAATTTGAGCCGTGGGTCGACCCGCGGGTACCCACTTCATGCTGCGCGGGTCGAAAAAATTTTTTCCGACCCGCGTAAACAGGAACCTGAAGAAATTGTCGACAAGGGTCCCCCCTTGGTTTTTATAGTCCTGCCAAAAAAATTTCTGATACGTCTTCAATTGACAAAATTTTGCCTAAAAATTAAAAAAAATTCTAAAAAATTTTTCCTGGGGGCTGCCGCCCCCAGACCCCTGCAAACTCTATGGCTTACCTTTCCTTGTTGTTAGCTTTTATGAAAGCTTATGTAATATACTGTCTGATATGAAATTCCCATCTTTAGTTTTTAATTTAACTGTCGGAAAATTTTTTTGATTACGTCTCCAGTTGACCAAATTTGTCCAAAAAAATTGAAAAAACTCCATTTTTTCTGGGGGCTGCCCCTAGGGCCTAGACCCCCGCAACAGTTAGTTTATTTACAATAAACGACCACATTTACATTTTGTCATGTAAGCCACTTCGTCAATAAGTGTAAAAATAATTGGATTCTGAGGGCTGAGCTCAGACCCCGATAGTGAGTTTAAATAAGTCAGCAAGTTTTCAAAATCCTGGCTACACACCATTGTATAATGTACGTATATAATGGTTATAGAGTGGTGGGTCAAAGTGGGTCGCGGGTCGGGTTTTACGGCGCGGGTTGGGTCGCGGGTTACCCACGAGTGTCGAGCCGTGGGTTGGGTTGGGTCGCGGGTCGAAAATGTCGACCCGCGTCCACCCCTGTGTCCTATGTAGTTAGACCGCCGGGTCTCATCCTAAAATAAATGCTTTTTTGAATAAACATTCGACCTTATTAAATAATTAAAGATCTATCAAACGAGATCTTTTAAGTTCAGGCTTAGTTTGTTTAAGGTAGTAGTAACGATTTCGACGTTTTCTTGTAGCACTAACACTAACCGAGCATCAAGACCAGACTTAAAAATAGGTACAATCGTTTATTTACCATACACTGCGCGTCAAAATTGTTACTGCCGCATTAACTAAAGATTGGATCAAATTCAGCCGTCTTACTCACAGACCAGCGGGCAACCTTTGTATTTGAATTTCTCTTGGAAAATTTACCGATTCATACTTGATTCTGATTCATTCGACAGACTCTGATTCATACACTAGTCAGCCGTCATTTTTTTAGGCCCGGTTCCCACCAGGCAGAAATTAACAATAAAAGCAAGAAACTGCAAACAAAACTGAGTCAGGAATAGGAGATAACTTCAACTATTTAATCAGTTTCTGTAAATTTGACCATATTCCGTCAGATTTCGGATTTATTGACGTACGGACACTTTTTTACGCATATCTATTGAAATCTCCCGTGAACACACAGTGAGGTATAATGACTCAAACTATTCTAAACATCCAAGTTATTTTAAACCTGCAGCTTTTTTCAATACTTCCACATGACTTGCTAATTTCCACATTTCTTTTTCGCCAGGATATTTTTCTGCGTGGCTGAGCTCTGCGCTGCGGAAGCTGGCATTCCCAGAACTTGTTCAGCCGTGATTCTGTACTGTCATTTGCATACTCCTGGAAACGCGTCCATTGTCACTCTAAAATCCCATTCCGTTTCCGTTTCCGTTGTCTGGATAATTTTTTCATAACTAACGTCTGACCAAAAAATGATCCACCCTAAGCATAAATGTACAGCACACAAATTTTGGGTATCCCTCCCAAACTTGGTAAGCGTGAGTCCACCCCTTCCTCTGGGGCTACTAAATTTTGACCCCCCTGCATTGAAGACTGACGCAGTGTTTACCTTTTACGACGAACCCCTTAATTTTAATAAATAATACCGATAATAATACCTAATAATTATACATAATGATACATTTTTTAAATGCCAAGTGATGAAATACTTGTTTGCACACTAAAATACAATCATCAAAGATTTTGGACGAAAATTTTGCACAAGCCGAGACCGATCCTCTCCCTTCCACCCTTGCGGGGCCTCCCTTCCCTCATCTGGTTGAAAGTTGACCAGTTTTGGTTAAAAACGAGGGTTTAGACTTTGTCTAAGGTTGTTCGAAACCAAAGGTTAATGTCAACTACGTGGCTTAACCATTGAAAAACAGGATTATGCTGGTTTGAAATGCATTTTGTCGTGACTTCCTGGTTTCTGCTACAAAACATGGTTTAAAAAGACTCAAATTAAGCAGCTGGCTGATTTTTAACTCGTTTTATCAGATATTTAATCTCAAACAAGTCCAGTCCTGTTAAAACTAAACTGGCTCCGGTAAACTAAAGGGCCATTAGACCACGAATTTTGTCAAAAACTGGATTTAATGGATTAGATTTAATTTTTTTACTGACTTAACCGATGATTATAGTAGCAAAGCAACTCCAACTTTGTCTATTTTTGTGTATTTATGTAGATAATCTTGATTCTTAAAGTCATCTATATTTCATTACGTTTTGTTAATCTAAGAGGTCTAAACCGCATTTCGAATATTACCCTAAGTTGATGAATTTATGCCATCATATAATGCACTAGAATGCAAAATATGCCGTGAAAAACATACAGTACATTCAATACATATAATAGCCATATTAGCTTGGCTAGAATTTTTCTCCTCGTATAAATTAACACCCCATTGGATTCTTTTGTGCAAAAATTTTCGAGCACGAATTCTGTTCAGTGGAGAAAATTGGCTTGTGTAGGCTGAATTATATACACCTTACAGATTTTTTAGTAACAGAAGCTCTGATATTGCAGAGTAGGTAACTGTGCTGACGTGTGGTAACTTGTTTTTGAAGGTTTCGGCTCGATTCATACAAAAATAGGTGTCATTTTTATAGTTCCAAACTCTACAAAGTTTAAGTTTGCAAATTCTATTTAGGTATAACTGTATCGTTACTGACACCAAGTGTACTTAATAGTGTCTCACTCTTATAGAAGTGTTTCACTCTTGACTCCTTGAGGTAGAGAGCATGCAAATCGTACAAAATGGCCACTTTTTCAAGATTCCGCATTGTCTTACTGCATTTTTCCCGTTGGACCACAGCCACACACAGGGGTGGACGCGGGTTGACCCACGGCTCAAAGTTTACGACCCAACCCAACCCAATCCGCGGGTACTCAGTCGACCCGCGTCGACCCTGGGACCGCACAGGACCTTAATTTTTAGCTTGGGTTAATTTACTCCCAAATAACGCAGTTTTATAGTTTTTAATTATCTGAAAGTGGATTTAACGGATTATATTTAAATGTTTGGTTAATAACATTTTCGACAACTTCTCTATTCCATAACAGTTTTTTGTCAGCCTAAAACGCAGCATACTATAAACTTAGCATACAATAGCTAGCTTTTGTTTGGAACCTGTTATTATTGTTGCTGTATTGTGACGTTTGAGCAGACAGTCATTTAATTCGATTTCATTCGCCATACAAGTTGGTTTGAAAAAGTGTGTATAACTGTAGCATCAATCGCTAAAATTTCTAGCATAGTACATTTATGTGGTTGTTCATGCGTATTTTACAATCTAGTTTGTAAAGTGTAGCTTACTTTATTAGAATCTTATCTGAGCCCAAGTTTTGCTAACTACAGTACGGACCAAAATTACTTGCTACAGACTGTGAAGTTACAGTGGAGTTGGAGTCACTTAAGTCTGGAGTCAAAGTAATTACACACTGTACAGTTTGACTCCGCAGTCAAGTGACTCCGACTCCACTTTGACTTCGGAATCTGCATCAAGTAATTTTGGTTGGTACTGTAAGGCAGTGTTATGATCCAAATTATAAAAGCCGTGGACTCTACCCAGTTTATCTGAAGTCTATGTATGCCGGGCTTAAATCCTGCTAAACCGGTTGAAGTGCGCAGCAGCAATTAGTTTTCTATTTTTTAGGAAAAACTACTTTTTTTAAAATTTGTGATTTCATTATTTTAACAGATAAGTAGCCTACACAGTAGGCAACATAGCGTCAGCATCCGTGTAGGATTCTTCTTCCACAATCATACGCTATATTGCTATACATATTTGATGGAATGCCTAAGGCAGTCTTATGTACGCTAAAAAAACCATTCTAGGGCGTTATATTTCAGTAATTTAAAACATCGTAACAAACTATTTTGCGACTGCATTTAGCAAGACTGAGCTAAGACTGCCTCAATTCCTTTTTTGCATTCCACGACTGTTTCCAATTCAACTCCGTTTTTATTCAGTCACTCGATGTGTGTTTCAGGCAAAACATCCATCGACCAAGATGAGTCAACGAATTTGTTGGTGAAATTGCGCAAGTTCAGCATCGCCAGAGCGAGTACCGCAACCAGCGCAGCATCTGTTCCCCCGCCTTCCGTCTCCGTCACCAGCCCCAAGCCAACGCCACCGTCCCTGACCGCACCTAAACAGCAAAATGGCACTGCGACCGCGGCCAGCGCCAAGCCGAGTCCAGCCGACGCCAGCCAACAGCCAATCAGCGCCCAGAAAACCCACCAAGCCCCGCCCCCTCTGAGTATCCCCGCCCTCCTGCTCGAAGCTCCGCCTCCTATTGTGGACGATTCTGACACTTTGCGAGCCGACCTGGCGGGTATCGGTTTTCTCAAACTCTCTGTACAATACTTCCCCGTTCGCAAACGTCTTCGAGTGTCCGTGAATAAAGCCGAAAATCTAGGAGGACAGCTGAGGCCGGAGAAAGAATTGAACACCTACGTGAAACTGTATTTGATGCCCGGCAAATTGCAGAAACAGCAGTCTAGAGTGGTCAAACGAACGAGAGATGCGCTGATAAACGAAGAGTTCTTCTTCGACAACGTTCGCCAAGAGGACATGAAGGACATCAACCTGATGATGAAGGTGTGCCACCACGCGGGGCGACACCTGCAGAAGGACATGGTTATCGGACTGGTCGACCTGCCTCTCAACTCCATCACTGGCTTGCTCACTAAGAAAGAAATCAAACTTACCAAAGCCCTTCAGCCTAAACTTAACCCTAAGGTCAGCCGTTGGGCAAATAATGCTTGTTATTTAGATTGCTATTTGAATATGTAGAGTTGATTCATTCTATTTCAGTTTTGAAAAAATAGAGTTACAGATAGAATTTAATTTAAATGTGTAATCAGTGTAATACCGTGGAAGCACTAGGTCAGAAATGTGAAAATAGCACAAGTCATTATTTAACATATGTACATACAAGCTTAACATTATTTATTCATTTATTAATTTTCATCATAATTCTTCCGCCCAGCGGAATTTTTTATTTATTTTTTATTTTATTTTCATTTTCATGAGTAGCACTGTAGCAGACAACCATTCTTAATTTTCAAAGGTTGTTTAAGAGTTGAAATCCCGTTTGATATATATAATCAAGAGTACATTAATAGGGAAGAGTGTCATACCTAGTCTTCCCTCTTATGTACTCTTAATATAATCCAGTTATGTACTCTTGATATAATCCAGTGTTTGTTGTAGCGCCTTGGCCGCTTGACGATCGGAACGTGCCTGGAGAAGGAAGCCAAGCGACTGACGATAAACCTCATCAAGGCCGATCAACTACCAAAATTCGGAATCAGCGGGCCCCCTGGTCAGTTAACTGACTGTTATATATCAAGAGTACATAATGGGAAGAGTATTGTTAATATTAAATTAGGTTACCGTGATTCTATGCATGTAAGCTGCATTGCCAGAGCTGCAGACTAGCGCTCTACCGTTTGAGCTAATGAATAGCACTTTAAGCCATGATTATTCATCCTCTTTGTCTAAACAAGATGACATGGTAGAAATATATAGTATGACACTCGTTCAACCCCAGAAAATCAGCCGAAATAGCGCTTTAAAGTGTTTATTTCGGAGGGGGGTTGTGTAACTTCTTCTCAAATTTCTCATACTATCGTCTTGAGTTCAGGGGATAGTGGTGTCCTCTGAAATCAGATATTGCTCGCTGAAGGCAGAAATCGCTATCCGCTATCGTTCGGACCGACTAGCCGTAAGGAAGAGTGTCATACTTTTTCCCATCATGTACTCTTGGTCCGACTTACACTAGCTTGCACCAAAATAGAATTGCTCGAGAATAGATTAACTCAAGAATAGCGGATCTTGTTTAACCCCAAAGACCTATTCATTAGATTTGTTTTCACTGTTTCCTCAATAACAAGTCCACATTAACTGATTACCAATTACCATACATTAAATATTATTTTTGAAAATTGTAAGATGGTAAACAGCACTCGAGAATAGCAAAAGAATAAGAATAGCTCGAGAATAAGTTTGGTGCCAGCGGCTAATTAGCAGACAAATGCACCTGCACTGTTTGGTTTGTTCTAGATCCCTGCGTTCGCATCACCGTGGAACAGAGCGGCAAGAACCAGACCAAAACCAGCCGGACTCTCAAACGAACCTGTAACGCCGCCTTCAAGGAGGCCATAATGTTTCTGGTGGTCACTCACCCCGTCGTTCTGGACAGTACCAACATTACAATTTCAGTGCTCGATACCGCTCGTTCCCAGACAGGCGATGATCTGATTGGTCAAGTTTTTCTGGGCACTTTGGGCAAGGAAAAGTCGGAGGTGGACCAATGGGAACAGACTATGTCCACTCTGGGCAAAGAAATCAGGATGACCCACAGTCTGAGACACCATAAAGAGGACTGGGAATAGGTTGAGCTTGTGTCCCACTTGTTTCCAAAATGTCGCATTTGTCTCATTTTTGAGGCTAGGTTTTACTTGTCGGTTGTCCGTAAGAAATTGTCCGTAAGCCAGTGCAGAAACTTTTTAATGGGGTCAAACAAGTCAGGCTAACTTTAGTACGAAATTACCTACTGTAGGTTGCAGCTGCAGGGGTGATTTTTCTTTCGAGTAAACACCTACATTAATCCAACTGACATACAGGAAAAGCAGTCAAAAGAGCTGTCAAAACTCAAAATTTTGTTGTACCTATAGTTGATTAAAAACTTAGTTGACGGACGAACTACATTTGTTTCTGAGTTATGACCAAAACTATATTGAATTTATGCGTGCAGGTAGAAAGTGAAACGAATTTAAATTATATTAGCATCAAGCCCAATTTTTTTGCCAACATCTTGACTCAGGAACACCAGTTAGTTTTGCATCGTTTTTGACCATTTTGATCGACAGTTTTTCCAAAATATGACGTTTCTTTTGACAAAAATTTTAGCTTTATTGTGTTTTTACTGTGTAATTTTCTGCTAAGTCTAGACTCGGCTTTTTCAGCTAGCTAAAATAAGTAAAATTAGATCAATGGATTAGATTAACACCATCGACAGTATTCAACTAAAGTTTTGAAACCCTACTAAAAATATAAACCATCACGTAAATTTAGGTGCTTGTTTTTGAAATATGCGTTTTAAAGTGTCGATTCTGTCAGCTCCCCCTACGTATAAGAATATGATTGCCCCGTCTGTATAAAGTGACAATACGTGGGCAGATAGCAAATTCAGGGGGAGGAGCGGGTGAACTATCGAACGACCAGAAACTGCGGTTCCGGCTCAGGCCGGATTTGAGCCTCCGGGTCCGGCATAAAAAGTGCCGGAGCCGGAGAAATTATATATATTGTTCAAACTTTGGCAAAAAGTTCGAATTTCGAGAAAAAATCAACAAGGCTAACGAAGCGATTAGGCTGCTACAAACTATTAGTTACTACAATAGTTACTATTACTGCCGGTTGTAATGGAGGCGACCAACCCTCTCTGTCATTATGTATTTTTACGTCTTCAATTTACCAAAATTGGCCTGAAATCAAGTTTCCCACATTTTTACTGGGGGCTGCCGCCAGTTCCCGCAACTACGTGGATTAGTGTTTTGAGCCCGGCGTTTAGCTCTGATGTTTTTGGTCGGTCAAAATTAGTACAATGTCTGCACAATATGTCCTCTTATCTCGCAATTTTTTGTGGTAAAATAGCAAAAAAGCCCTTGTTAACCCATCACAAAAATCGAAAAGTCATTCCCCCGAGATTTCTTCCTGACTACGCCACTGATATACGCCTAGATTACAGGGGTCGGGCCCCAGGCCCAGAAGCTAGAAACACATACGGCATTGTATCTTCTACAAAGTGCAATCTTTTCCAAATTTACATGTATTTTTTGGGGTACCCTGGTTGACAATTTCGGAAGATTCGACTAAAAGAGGAGGCTGAACCACCCCCCTGACTACACCCTTAGCACCGTAGTTAAAATTCTAGTCATTCCGGTCAACATGACCAAATTTTTTGACTTTTATCAATGTTGATGAAAAAAGTGCCAGTGGCCATTGGCCAACTATGCAGTGGTGGTATATGTGTGCAAAGACATACATACTTATGTTGAGAAATGACTGTTGTAAAATTAAAGCATGCTGCTTCGAAAGAAAATTGAAAAATTTCTGTATCAATTGTTACATATATACTAATTAAATTTTTTTGAAAAACACAGCCTCCGGCTCCGGCTCCAGCAAAATTTTACCTCCGGTCGTTCGCTAAGGTGAGCTACCGCTTCGTGAGCCCCCGTTAGCTGTAGTGAGCACTTTCAAGACACTTGGGGGGGGGGGGCACGCACCAAGCTACCGGCTACCCCAAACCCCCTCCCCAAATCCCCCAAGCCCTTGTAGGTATGTAAGTCTTTAATTAATCTAATTAAAGACTTTTGTTTGTTCTTTGTGATTTTGTTGGTTCTTTGACAGTATCTTCCTTTGGCTCTATCATTGTTTGGACTTTTGTTAGGACTGTTGTTCAATGCGTTTGTCTTTGATGTGTTTGTTCAATTGAGGATGTGCGGAACTTCGCTTTTTGCACTTGTTACCAACATATTTGGCTTACACAGTTCGATAACGGGACCTTATGAGCGGGACCTCTCAAGAGCTTTTGACTCGTTTTTTTGAACTTTTGCAATTTTTTCGAACAAAACAAAACATCGTCATGAACAAGTTAAAAACCATGCGGCAAAAGTTTTAAGTAACTCACTAGCGACGAGATAAAACCTGTTGCTAAATTTCAGCGTGCTTTCTCAGTCATGGGCTTTATTAACTACCTAATATTATTAGTTAAAATTAACCCAATAAGATTAAATCAAATCAGCTTAATCCAGATCAGGCCCAGGCCGGTGTTGGGAATTTTATGAGCTGATTATAGTACTTAATGTGAACAATATGGTGTTCACCATTTGATACGGACTAAAAACAGAGATTCAAAGACATTATAAAAATACTTTTAATTTTGAAGTTGAAGTTTGTGTCATCTAAATTTACTAACTAGGCTCTGAACTTTTACAGAACTTTTGAGCATTCGGCAGGTTTGTTAGTCTGCTGCTTGCACAAGTTAAAAATTCCAAAACACTAAAACTGAAAAATTTTAAATATATAATGCATTACCGTATTTCCTCGAATAGAACCCCCATTTGAATTCTCACGAAAAAATAAAAGCCTGGGGTTCTATTCGAGGAAATACGGTATAAAAATTTCGTGATTCAAATACATATATATTTTAAACATAAACATACTAATGTTTATTTTGTTAAAAAAGTTACCTAAATTAACATTAACATAAAGTGGAAAATGTGTGCAACAGGCGTTAAGTTTCTGACACCATATTACTTAATATAGTTTTCTTGACGATCATTTTTTATTGAAACCGCTGCAGAGTATATATACATATAATACATATTTTGCTTAGGATATATTTATGTGCTATTTATGTTATGACTTTTTGTAAATACCTAATATCATTATCATTAAGAGTAAACATAATTTATGTTTACAATAGTACATAATGTCTCGCTACAAAAGAAGACTTAGGTTGACAAATTTTAACGATAGCTTCACTTTTAACTCATGCCAGTTACGGTTTTGCTTTTCTTCTAGAGAGCGACAATTATGTACTCTTGTACTGTACCAAGAGTATATTTGTCATTAATGGATATAAGTCATCGGTGGCTCATCTACAATGTACCCTTGTTATTATTATCATTGATTGGTTGGTATAAATATATACATAATATATTTATAAGATGCAGTAAATTTTTCTTACTTCTAGTTTCAATGAATACAGAATTAAATGTTGTAATGAGAAACTATCCAGGTTTTTAAATGTAAATTATAAGATGAAAAACACTACCGATGCTTCATTATGTAAAAGTATAAATTTTAATTATTAGGGCCGATTCATATTTACAGCTGTGTGTCTGTTCAGCAAATATTTTACTCAAAAATCTCGCCGTTAGTGGTATTTGCAATCTGTATTTGTGAGATAATCAATTTTTTGTCGAAATCATTTACTTTATACAAAATATACCTTTCGACAACACAAACCACAGCAAAGCTTGACATTTCATACAAATAAGAGAAAAGTATTAGTCAAATTGTGAACAGGCGAGTTGGCAGCTGAAAGTTATGAAAATTAGGAAAAGCAAAATGAAAATACAAATTCTAAAATTCACAGACCAGGGTAAACTTAAAACGTAATTAAAAAATGACCATAACTGATTAAAACTATTCTGCAAATTTAACCCAAATTAGATTTAGAGGAATAAATTAAACCATATAACTGGAATCTGTGAATTTTTACAATAGTCACATACAGAAATTATTGTGTTATCAAAACCCAATGTAGTAAAAAATATAAGTCATACAGTGCGTAAATTGAGTCAAAACACTCATGATTAAGTAGGTGCAGTCTGCTTCCGTACAAAATCGCCTAGAGCTGAGTTTTACTCAGATGCGAGTCCGTATTCCGTGCTTAGCAAATTAGCATACATAAACTCTGTAACGGCCGCCATACAAAACGCAATCGGCATCATGAAAATGGACTTGTCAGTGTCTTTTGACGGAGCCAAATTTAGTAGATTCCAGCGACGGAATGCATAAATGCAGTTTTAACTCACTCTTGCTAAACGCAAACGCTAAAGGGCAACGTTCTAAATGTAACCCGTGTAGAATTTTTCGTTACGATGTTCTAAATTACTGAAATAGAACGCCTCATACTGGTATTGACGTAAGACTGCCTTTACGCATTCCATCCCGGGAATCTATACCATACTATGACTCTCATAGGGTGATCGACCGGTCGGTATCGAGCTGATTCCGCCGTTCCCGATCAAAGCTGCGTCGACCCGATCGGCCGATTCATTCCCGTCTTGCTCGCCGACCGGCCGGTGGGGGAATTTTGGGGATCGGCTGAAAGAGCGACGGATTTGACTGCCCCGTCGGATGACTTCGGCTCGAATGGAATCGACTCGCTCGATTGAACGCTCGATGGTCGATTCCACGACTGGGTGTAAATTGCCACAACAGCGAAAGGCACACACACAACCTGGAATAAAGAAAGATAATATCCATAGGTTTGCAGAGCTACAAAGTTTTTTGTTTTTTGACCACCGGTAAAGTTATATGAAAAAGTTATTTATTTGAACATTCATTAAAATGAAAGGTACCTGTATCTATCAAAACTACAGTTGATTCAGTGCCACTTTTAAAGTAATAGGCCTAAATGCTGAGCGCAAACATAGTAAATTGTTCAAAGTCTAGTAAGAAATAGCTAACTACCTAAAATAAGCTGAGATGAATACCTAATTTTAGCATTTCAAACCCAAAACAGAAATTAAATTTGAAAAATATGTAAAAATACTAGCTGAAAGCCTATTTAATGCGGATTGTGAGTTTTTCAGAATGGTACTTTCTAGCATGAATTTAGATTAATCAACTTTAAATGGTGAACTGGCCTATAAACCCCGGTTTATGCTTGTCGTTAAAGACATTACGAGTAGGGACAGAAAATGAAAATATTGTGAAGCATTAACAGAATCGTTTGCTTTAATTTTAGGCACACAAACAGGACTTGACCATGTCATTTTTTACGCAAAAATTTGGCTTATTTGGCCACACTTTCTTAAAACTGCTTCAAGACACATTGACAGGAATAAACAAGCATAAGGACCATAGATGCACATAGGGTGGGGGGCAGGAGGAGTATCCAAAGAACAGCAAGACCCCTCCACCCACTCCTTAAAAATGCCTCACAGATGAGCTAAAAATCCAAAAAATTCAATTCATTTGCAGTTCTTCTGCAACTTTTATTAGCATTTCATTTGTGCCTTTCAGATAAGGACGAGTATGAACCGGGCTTTAGTCAGCGCTGTCTGACCTGCTATGATACAGACTAGTGTCACAGCCACTCCAATGGAAAATATGAGGAACAGCGTGCCAGTGTCAACCGGGCGCTGGGGCTTGCCGTGCATCTCCTCCTCCATCCCGCGCAGGATGCTCTCGATGGCTTTGCGACGCTGTCCCCGATGCAGCAGGTGCGCGGCCTGTCGCTGCAGGGTCGACAACTCGTCTGGCGTCACATACGACCGCGTCAGGCGACCATTCAGAATATACAGCTGAAGGCAAGAGTACATAATGGGAAGAGTATGACACACTATGCGTTATTTAGAGGCCCGGTATAGACTTTTGGTTAGGTATAAAGTGTAGACACGATCTAATACTACAAAAAAGTCATCTTGTCGCTAAGTTCTAGAAAAAATGCTTATTGCCGCGATAAGCTAAGCCAGTATCCCAATTAACTATGTACAATATTGTCGTTATCGTTGATCTACATAGCCATCTTTGACACTACGGTTAGTACTCCTGGTGCCAGCGATACTGAAACTTGACTAAATCAGGGGTTGGCAGCATATTAGAAAAGGAGACTTTTAGAAAGCAGACATTTAAAATGTGCGCTAGAGGATGCTGGTTACATATGTTTAGCTGTTTGTGAAACAAGCTCACTTCAACTTGGAATAAATCAACAGTACATAATGTGGAAGAGTACAAGGCTTTATGAATCAACCTAGTTGCTATGTATTCAATGCTCCTGGTGTACCTTATTGTACTGTTCCCAATAGAGTATGAGTGCGTAATTGCCACAGTCTCCCAAAGCCCAGCTTCCACTCAACTTTTCCGCGAATTCCGCCACTACCGAATCAATGGTTCTGCAACAATATTGATATTTCTGATTATTAGCTAGATAGCTTACTAAAGTCTGACAAACAATAGTTGCACCACTTGAGAAAACGAAACATGTGATTTCGTTACGAAAAGAATAGAGTTAAGAGTACTGCAAGTAGTCGCAGAAGTCACGCTACTAAACTACATAAGTAAGTGGCGCATCTATTTCTTGTCAGACTTTAGTTACATAGTTAATGACTATGAAATCCATGGTTACTTAACACTAACAGTTATTACAAACAAGCCCAATCTGCGGCAAAACCTTCAGTAAGTATTAAGCAACACTTTCAAGTAAGCTGACCTGTGGGTCAGCTAAAACCTGTTGTGCAGCATTTATTTTACTTCAAATTGTGTAATATAAAAAATTGACGTAGTTTTTCTTTCAGCAAACTGTGTATGCAAAATATTGAAGGTGTTTTTATCCTACAACAAATTGTGTGCAAACAAGCTAGAAGTCTCTCAAACGAAAAAATAATGTATCATCATAACACAATTCTAATTCAAAAGTAATGAGCGTCTTTTGATTAAGGAGTGTATTAAATCAATTTCTAGTCTGCAGGTACATTTCAAAGAAAAAATAAAACTATATCAATAAAACCCAGTGATCAAATTTGGTAAAAGCATCGCGTTCATACGCTAAGGCCAACATGAAATGCCTTGAACAGCTAACGAAAAGTGAAATCCTTAAGATGATTTCCTAGTTTATGGAAAAAAATTTTATAAGGCAAAAGATAAACGTATTAAATACTGCAAATTTAGGATAAGTTTAAAAAAGTTACCGAAACCCGGGATCGAACCAGGAACCTTTAGATCTTCAGTCAAACGCACTGTACTCCCAACCATGCTATTTCGGCTTGCTAATAATCGTTAATGTCAACATGACAACTGGTGCTATGTGATTACAAGCGCAAGATAAACCAACAGCCTTATTAAAATTTTGGTTCATTGATAATCATTTCGTTGATCAATATATTATTATCAGAATTCATGTTGAAATAAGTTTAGTGTACCAATGTTTACTGAGTTATTATTACTGAAAGCTTGAGTGAGATGCACTGTTCCACTAAAATTATTCAGTTATTGAGATTAAGGTGTATGAACCGGTTGGTTCAGACGGCAGCGCTTTGGATTAATAATCTGAGGACAGATGGTTTGATTCTGTCCCTTGATTAACTTTTTTGAAGCTGCAAGTTTCATCAAAGTATCGTTGCACTGCAGATAGCTGTGTTTAACTGAGCTACCAGCGTTTCAGTGTAATTTAGCAGTGTAATTCTAGGTGACACACGCACATACACACTTGAGCTGAAGTGAAACATACGTACAGACGAATTTCTTGCACAGTTTAGTGTTATAACGCCAAAATCAAAATTAAAGACCTGTTGTGCTGTGGCACAACAGGAAAAATAACAGTTAATTAAAATTCATTCATTTCATTACCTATTTTCTTAGTAAATCTTATTAAAATAAGCACCTATTATTGAACAGCTCTAATATATTAAAATAAAGTTAGATAGAATTACTAACGTAAACAACACTCAACCGACCCTCACTATTCCAACCCACGGAGTGTACCACTCAAAATTTAAAGTAGACTTGGAAAGTTGGTTCGTCGTTGAGAGTAGTCTATGTAAAGTCTGACCAAACATTGATCAACCCTGTTATACAACAGTGGCATAATTTTTGCGACTACTCGCTGTACTTTTGATGCAGGCAATTAGTTCTTACAGTGTTTCTATTTGTGTCAGGGACCTGGAAATTTTGGTCAGACTTTAGAAGTCTAAATAGGTTAGGTATGTACCGTATTACCTCGAATAAAGCCCCGGGCTTGGATAAAGCCCCAGCCTTGAATAAAGCCTCGGGCTTCAATAAAGCCCCAGCCTTAAATAAAGCCCCAGGGAAGAAGCTCACGAAATTATAAAGCCCCAGCCTTGAATAAAACCCCAGGGGTTCAAGTGTAATATTAAGGTAACATAATGACTGCCGGTTACTGATTCAAAAAAAAAACAGTCGGACGATAATCAAGGGTTACTGCTTTAACACTAACCCAGCAGGTTTGCCAGCTAAGTAGCAGTGCTTTGCACTGCAAAACGTCAGTTTTGTTGCAACTGTTATACTGTAGAAGGAACAAAAATTATGAGCAACGCCGTCTTCTCAAAACTGACGAAAAAATAAAGCCCCAGCCTTGAACAAAGCCCCAGCCTCAAAAAAAACCCCAGCCTCAAATAAAGCCTCAGGCAAGGCGTTCTCGAAACAATACCTAAAGCCCCTGGGGCTTTATTCGAGGTAATACGGTACTTACACGTATCTACTTATTCCTTATTAACTAAGCACTTTTAGGTTTAGTTGGACTTTAAGTTATTTCAACTATGCATTTCTTCACCTCGTTTCGCCATTCAAAATTCTGCAATCAAGCCGGTGAAAACTAGCTACATAGTGTTTGACTCATTAGTAAACTCTTTGTTGTTGCGGGGCTTATAACGCCTCCACCATCGAAGTGTTTACGAAAGGCGTGGCAACATTTGCGACACATCACTCAATTCTGCACCCACACTCCATACCAAACGCGTCCATACCAGAAAAACGAAGACAATGACATAATATTTGACGAGAAACAAAGCAATTACCTACATACGTACTAATTTTTATTATTACTTAATGTAATCATTAAATAATGATGAATCACAAGTCCAGCGCGTCTAGTTTCGACTTGTTCGACCATTCCCTGTGATATTATATATTAGTATAATAAGATATAATAAGATAACTACAAAAAGTAATGATAATAAGCCAAATCTGCCATAGCATAGCTAGACCGAGCCATAGTAACAGAAACTGTCAAGTATTGTTCCTTGCCGTAAGGAAAAGTCCATAATCAAGTGAAAAAATGTTTGTAACGCAAACGGGTAAATTTTGGCATATTCATAAATAATACAAGCAAGAGTACATAATAGCTTCTCACTCTATATAGAAGAAGAGTGGGACACTCTCCAGCCTGCCTGTGTTCTAGCACAGGCAGATGCGCTGGTTGTTTTCAGGCTACATGTTGACATTCTATGCAACATGTGACTGGCCAATCAGCGCGTAGATTCCCTGCGTAACACACTTTAGTATATAATCGCTGATGCGTTGATAAGCATTAAGATAGGGATCAAAGCTTAATAACTCATTATTTATTCATAGTCTGCTTGCAAAAACATTAAAAAAGGTTTGCAAATACCTTTGGGGATATTTTGGCAAACTTTCAGCGAAATTGATTGAAAAACTTTGAAGAAATTCAGAAAAGTTTTTATCTCAAAAGTTTCTAAATAATAATAATAATAATAATCTAAATAATGAGTTATTAACCTTTATTCCTATCCCGTTTTATGATTGGAGCACGTGCACAGGCGTCTGCCAATCAGAGAATAGGAGCTCGCTTCTGATTGGCCAATCACATGTTGCATAGAATGTCAACATGTAGCCTGAAAACGACCAGCGCATCTGCCTGTGCTAGAACACAGGCCGGCTGGAGAGTGTCTCACTCTTCTTCTATATAGAGTAAGACGCTATTATGTACTTTTGATACAAGGGATTCAACGGTTTTGCTTAGTAGATGAAGTTGGAATGCGTAAGGTCAGTTTCGGTAGTTTTAAAATCAGTTAAGTTATCAGTTAAGTTATACAATAAAAAGTCAGTTGCAGGTGCTGAATAACCTCACTCATTTACACACCCCACGGTCAATGCTCAATATTTTATGAATAAACGACGAATTGTACCTATAAGAAAAAGGTAAATCAAAAAGCCATAACATATGAAAGTGTTTTTAGATTGACTTGGGACTTCTAGGTCAGTCTGGAAGAAACAGTGGCTACAACAGTCTGCAACCGTTATACCTGCAACCGTCTATTAGTAGTTCTCGGGGGCTTATGAGGGTTAATTAAAAGGGCCGTTAAAAGTCCTTAATTCTTCTAATTCGTTACATATGTCTTATTGCTTATTGCTTACACTGTACAGCTTATTGCGTATTTTTATTATTATTACTTATTTGTTTCTACTGTAAGTTTGCTTACTCCTGACTGGGACTGGTTGATCTTGTGTATATTTTCCTCATGAGCGCAACGCCCACCACAAACCCCACGTTCATGGCATTGCCGTTGGCGTCTTCGGAAATACACTGGCTTTTGCGCTGACACGGACATTTGGTTTTCGTCGCCACGTTCATCAGACGTCCACCAAGAGCGATTCCTGAAAAATAACTCAAAAGCCAGTTTCGAAAAAGTTGCTGGGATTCCCGAAGCACTCTTAAATTAAACACCGTCGAAGTATCCGGCAGAAATATTGGAAAAAAATTCATCCAAACCCACCCAGAGTGTCACTTCGGCTTAACTTAGCTTGTGGAACTGTTACAGTGTTATGCCGGCCTAATTAGGGCGATGTGGCCGGCTGGGCAATTTTGATCGGCCGGCTGACTGATTTTACCCGGTTTGTCGGCCGGCTTTGACAGGCCGGCCGCAGTCGGCCGGCCACTGTCGGCTCGGCCCGCCGAAAATTCCGACGAGTCACAAACACTACCTCGAATAGGCCTTAAGAAAAAGCTGATGGATCGCAAGCCTCTTTTGTTAAGTAGGCACTAGGCAGGCAGCCAGGGAGTGTCGCACTACTAAAACAATATATACTGTTTTACTCCTGCTTGCAACAATTAAAACACAAAATCGATCCAAGACATACGATCAGTATCATTGAATATGGAGTCGGGATCGCACAAAAATGAACATCTGCACCCGCAGAGTGGATCGAGTAAATCCGGATAAGTTGCGTGCGTCCACTCATCACGCAACTTTTTTGCGTCAATATTTTTCGGAGCCATTAACGCAACAGTCAACAATGTTATGAACGCGACAGATTTAGGCGCAACTGTGGCGCAATTGCGTCGGAATGCAGGAAAGTCCAGAGCCAAAAGTTGCGTGATTCCATAGGTTGGCATAAGACTACTTCAAGTGCTAGCATAGACGCAGCAAAAAGGGACAGAGAAAAATATTTGTAGGTTGCACGAAAGGCATCTAAAATTAGAAGACGACAAAAGCCTAAATTCATTTTCCGAGTCGAGAAAGGTTTCTTAAACCTAAGAAAATATTTTAAGTGACGTTACAAAAATTTCGAGTTAATTTTACAGTCAAGTTTGATGAAGTTACAATGCTAAACGCTGACCCCCCCTCAGTGGAGTACTAAGTACATATGTCTTAAAAGTGAGGGGTCGTACTACCCGCTCAAAACCGTACAAAAAGGGCTGTATGTAAAAAGGAATTATAATTTAACATATAAAACTTGATCAAAAATGCACAATTTTATTTATCTAATAATTGTCTGTTTTAGAATACCTATCGTAAGTGTAAGTGACTGATGACTACATTTACAATACGTGTAAACGTGAATGAAGACAACAAACACTTTTTAATTCTAAGTTTAAAACTGATTTCTGACTGAAATTACTTACGCTGAGTCTATGTATGCTTCTAATTAGGGCAAAAAAGTCAAACCATTTTCATTTAAGTTAAAGTTGCCTTTACTTTAACTTTAAGTTACAGTTAAAGTAAAGCTCAGGCATCAATTTAAGTTAAAGTTAAAGTAAGCCGAAAATCAATGACTTTTATATAACTTTTTTTAAAATAACTTTAATTTATAGTTAAAGTAAGGTTGTTTTAATTTAAGTTAAAGTTACAGTTAAAGTAAGACCTCTGACTTTATTGAAGTTAAAGTTAAAGTTAAAGTAAGACCCCTAACTTTTTTCATTTCAGTTAAAGTTAAAGTTTAACTTTTTTGTCCTACTTCTAATCTAGCTAATCAAGCCCAATCTCTACCGGGATCTAATTTTTATCAAATGGTATTAACTTCGTTCAAGCAAAAAATTATCACATTTGAGCGGGTAATTGTGTTTCGGTAGACAATTCGAAATAGACAAGAATAAGGACAAGTATGAACCCTGCTTCAGAGAAAACAGGACTTATTCAACGTTAACATGACTTTCATGTGGGTACCATCTACCAGTGGTAAAATTCCCAGAAACTTTGGCACCGGCAAAAAACCCGGAAATATAAAAACCGACAGACCTAGGCGTGACAGTTGCCGCGAATAAAACATTGAAATCTTAGCAAATATTCCAATTTCAGCAGACGCTATAGCGCAACTTTTACATACGAGGTTATAGCAACAGGACTCAGTGTTAACATCGAGCTTTAGAAAAGTGGCCCTTTTAGGCTGTGTGAATTGTTACGGCAGCTGTTAGTTAATCATCAAAGTTGGGGCGGTCAAAAAACGCCGAAAATCAATCGGTAAAATTCTGACTAGCGTGAACACAGGTTTAAAGTATAGCATCATTTTTGACAAGTTGAATAAAAAAATAATTTTTTTGCCTTTTAGCATGTACAGAATGTTGAAATAAATACCAAACTCGCATTTCAATGTCAATTTTCAACACTGAACTTCAATCACTTTTTGTGGCAACTATGCAACTCGAATCTGGACTTGTTAGCTTGCTTGTTGAGATACTTTTAAACATTTTGCCTAACACTATTAATTTTAAAGTTTGCCACAAAAACTTGGAGCAGAAACAAGAATTATAGCTTCAAATGTCAGCTTATCACGTGAACAATATGCGTACAGGTGCTCACCGACATGTAAAGAACTTCAGACATGTTTTTGGACTTCGTATTAAGCGTTTAAACCTAGTTGATACTTGTGTTTACTACTACCTAGGATGTGTCGTAATGCCGAACTTGTTGTTCCGTCTGGAGAAGGAACTATTGCAACGACGTGTCCAAAAACTAATTCAGCGAAGTTGTTTTTTTAGATTAATACTGGCTCAACAACTCTGCTTTTGGCTGTGTAAAAAATTATGAAAACACTGTTCGATGAATTTATTTTTGAATAGGACTTTCGAGCATGGGATTCAAATAGATTCATGCGTGTTATAGGCGGAGAAGAAATAGAAACGGAACTATCAGCTCTAGATAAAAGTACAGCTGCAGCATCTTTCAAAGCTATTGTTGATGCCCTAGGCTCCTTGACTCCAATTCTGGGGAAAGTGATGCTAACCACGCCAGCATATAATTCGCCAATTAGTCGCGTAGTGGGAAAAGTAGAAGCCTTGGAAGCTACGGTTACAAAAGAACAGAACCGTACTGACCGCTTGGAGCGTTTGATGACTGCAAAGCAAAAGCAAATATCGTTTCTGCAAGCACGCGCGAAAGAAAAACAGGACACTGTTACTGACTTCACTCATACAAAAATCTCTGTACCCAAAATTAGACCACAATATTCAGCCATAGTCACGCAGAGCAAACAAACAGAACGCGGTGACGCAGCAAGTACAAGTGATGCAGGCTCCTCAAGCGAAATGCCATGGAAGACAGTTCATGTTCAACCAAAGCGGGCAGGAAAAATAACCATCGGAAAGGCGGCAGACAACAGGATGGCAGGAGTAAGCCGTGATGCTGACATAATTGTTTATCGAATTTCAAATGACTGTGAGCAAACAACGCTTAAAGATTACTGTGAATCTAAAGCTGTAGAAGTCAGAAATATTGAAGAAGTCTCTCATAGAGAGTATAGGCTTAAAACTTACCATATTGTGATTCCTAGATGTGATTCGCATAAGGTCTACGATTCTGAATTTTGACCACAAAACGTATGTTGTCGGAGATGGTACACGAAACGAAACCAAGAAATGCAGCCAACTGGAGCCGACGGGGCTGATATAGTTACCATGCGAATGAAAGAATTAGTAATTTGCCACTGGATATTAATGGACTTAGACACAAAGTCTTAGAAATAGAATCACTACTAGTTCAACTAGACCCCGATATATTATGTGTCACTGAAACTCATTTAACGTCTCACATTCCCAACAGCCAAATTACTACAAATGGGTACTCAATAATTAGACGAGATAGGCCTTGCGTCTAGGGGGTGGCATAGTAATCTACTGCAAATCCAAGCTTAATATTCCCCCCCAAAACAATAAATAAATAAATACATATATACTAAAAAAAAAATAAATAAACCAAAAAAAAAAAAAAAAAAAAAAAACAAAAAAAAAAAAACAAAACAAAAAAAAAAAAAAACAAAAATAAAATAAAAAAAAAAAAAAAGCAACAAAATAAATAAAAAAAATATAAAAAAAATAAAAT
This sequence comes from Trissonchulus sp. WLG1_4, assembly GCA_030248245.1. Taxonomy (NCBI): domain Eukaryota; kingdom Metazoa; phylum Nematoda; class Enoplea; order Enoplida; family Ironidae; genus Trissonchulus; species Trissonchulus sp. WLG1_4. The sequence continues at coordinate 36,795 of JASANF010006388.1, forward strand.
ATAAATAATTATAAAAAATAAAAAAAACAAAATAAAATTAAAAAAATAAAAAACAAAAATAATAAAAAAAAAAAAAAAAAAAAAAAAAAAATAAAAATAAACAAAAAAAACAACAGTATCCGTCACTCAAGTATGGAACACTCAGACTTTGAGTATACCTGCTTGTCAGTGAGCTGTAAGCAAACGCTCGGTCAGATAGTTGCTTACAGACCTCCCAATATTCAAGCAGATGTGTATTTTGAAAGTTTGTCAAAAGCCACAGCTAACTTAGTCAATGTCACGAAAAAGATAGTAGTTGTCGGCGATCTCAACTGCGATATGAATAAACCTAGGAACACTAATACCCTACAACTTATAGATTTTTGTAATATGTTTGATTTGTCAAATATAATTAACGGAACAACTCGACCAACATCTGGCACCTCTCTAGACGTGATTTTGCTCCCAAATAATCGTCTACAGAGTTCAAAGTCTATAATAATCCGCACCGGTGCCTCAGACCGCAGCATACGTTTAACTCAGTATGGAATAGCAACAATGAAAGCAAAACCAGTTCGGCTTCATTACCGGAAGTTTCATAGCGATAGCATACCAAAAATTGAGCAGGATCTGACTGAGGCAGACTGGACATCATAGTGAACAGGGCGATCTGCCGTTGGATTGTAACAAGTATGTGACAAGTGGTCCAATACTTTTCTCAACGCCGTAAATTGCCACACAGTCAAAAAGTGCAAGTTTATACCTCCATTTCAACCGAGCTCGTTAAAAGGCGAACTTTTACAGGAAATGAGAAATCGTGATAAGTTATCTCAGTTACCAAAAACTACAGAAAACATAACCAAGTTTAAACAACAGCGCAATTATGTAACATACTTGAAACGTAAAAAACAAAAGGAAGCTTTAGCCCGTGCATCCGTACCAGGCCAACATAAAAATCTAAAAGTTACCTGGAAGACTGTCCAGTCTGGGAAAATGCAAATCAAAAGTATCAGCTGCTCACTTGAATCGAATAACGTAATTACTGATGAAGCAGAAATTGCCGAAACTATGAATAAATACCTAAGCACTTGCGTACCCACTCCACCGCCGGTTTCTAACCACGAAATACAAAGCCACGCAAGCATCAAGGCTATCGAAATGCATAATTTTCCTGAATTCACGTTCCCTTTTCTTACTGAAAATCAAGTTTTGACGGCCATGCAAAAGCTCAATATATCTAAAGCTACGGGATCAGATGAGCTCAGTCCAAAACTAATCCGGTCGTTACGATACTCGTTGTGCGTACCGCTGACAGATCTATACAACCATTTTATACTGACGAATAGCATACCTGATCAGCTCAAAGTCGGACTGATAACACCAGTACATAAGGCCGGCGACACATCTGACAAATTACCGATCAATTACAGTACTGCCATGTCTAGCCAAGCTATTCGAACAATTATTATTACAATCACTCGACAGCCATTTCCAAGCGTTACTTCCTTCAGACATGATGGGGTTCAGCAAGGGATACAGCTGCGAGACAGCCTTGCTGCATGTCTCAGAAACGTGCAGGCAACAGCTGGAGAAAAAAGAGGTAGCAGCCCTACTTTCGTTGGATCTGTCTAAAGCTTACGACTCAATTTCACACGAACTACTATTGGGAAAATTACAAGCCTTCGGTATGAGCAACTCAGCATTGGCTCAGGTTAAAAGTTATCTTACTAAAAGAGATCAAATAGTCAAAATCAATAAAACAAAATCTTCACCAAAATCAGTGACCAAAGGTGTGCCACAGGGTTCACTGCTATTTCCACTTCGTTTTAATTTATACTTTGCTGACCTTGCGTGGGTTCATTCAGATATACCTTTACTTCGATATGCAGATGATACAACTGTGCTATGTAAAGCCAAGCTTTATCAGGATTTATTAAAATTGCTGCCAAAATACGCGGAAAATATAGCATCATACATGAAAGCTAACTTTTTCCTGTTGGGCTACAGCCCAACAGGTCTTTAATTTTGATTTTTTTTTATTTTGATTTTACACACTGCTAGCGTTAAAGTGCTTGTGTGCGGAGTGTGTTTTACACGTCTTCGACCGTACATTTGCATCTGTCACTACCAAATGCCCTGTATTTTCACTTGTCTTCTTGTCTCCGTGCTCAAATCTCTATACGCTACTCTTCTACTCACTTTACTCCCCAGCCCCCCTTTTTTCCTCTCCACAGGAGCACACGCTTCCTGCTCCCCACTTTTTCCCCTCCCCCCAAAAATACAGACAGAACGAAACACGCCCCCATATGCCCCCGCCCACTCCACTCTCCTCCCCTCACACACACACACAAAACATTACTTACGTTTGCATTTAGATAGGCATGTTCTGCACAGCAAAGATGTTACTGTTCGATATTTCTGTCATTTAAAAACTTATCGTTGAAGTACCGTAGCCAGTGTCTATGGCACTGACTGGAAAACAAAAGTCAGATATGCTGGTTCAATCCCAACCTACCTATAGTTTTTTTCATTTGCATCTGTCAAATGCCAAATGCCTTGTATTTTCACTTGTCTTCTTACAGTAGATGTTCAGCGGTAGGCGAAAATGCAAAAGTCAAAAAACTGATGCACTAGGAATCGAAGCAGTGACCTTATGGTTACAAACCTAAAACACTAGCCACTCAACCACTGAGATTCCTGAAATTTTAAGCTTTTACATCAAGTAAAACTTATTCCTCCATTCGAGTGTTTGCCAATGTTGACACTTGACAGCGTTGCCTGCTTCAAAAGTAACGCAAATACAGACCAAGTTTAAATTAAAAGTTTTTCAGTAAAAATGGCTGCAGACAGGGGCGTAGCCAGGGGGGGGAATGGGGGGAATTCCCCCCCCCCGAAATTTTTTCCGACTGAAATTTTACACAAGGGTCCCCCCTTTGGTTTTTATGGTCCGGCCGGAAAAATTTTCCGATGCGTCTCCAATTGACCAAATTTGGCCTAAAAATTCAAAAATTCCCTACAGTTTTTCTGGGGGCTGCCGCCCCCAGACCCCTGCAACTGTGTGGCTTAGTGTTCCCTGCCTTTGGCTGGAATTCACAACCTAACACTAACACTAACTTTTTCCTTAAATGTTAGTGAAACACTAACATTTTAAGTGTTTCAGGCTGAAATTTAAGTGTTTCTTTAAGGGAAACTTTAGTGTTAGTGTTAGGTTGTGAATCCCAGCCTTTGTCTTGTACGAAAGCATGTATATGTGCATATAGTTGCATTGTGCACTTTGTATTTGCTTAATACACTGTTCAGTGTATCGTTTTAGCGGTTTTATTGTTACAAAAATGACATTTTCAGTAGAATTACAGGTTTTAATGTCAAAAAAATTTTGAAAAATTTGTGGATTGTTAGTTTTTGGATGTTTGTCGGCCGACAATTTTTTGTAATTTTTGGTATGTTGAGCTCTGATTTTGCATTCGATGCTACTGCGGTCAAAAATTAGCGTTGTTTGCATGTTAACAGATTTCAAAATAGAATCGAGTGCTTTTAAGATTTCAAAAAATCTAAAAGTCATTCCCCCCCCCCCGAAATTTTTTTCTGGCTACGCCACTGGCTGCAGAGTACATACAATGATTAAACTTCACTATTTAAAGCCTTTTGACTGAGATTTTGCAGTTTTGGTGGCTGCAAAATTATCCGTTTTTTACAAAAACTGAATCATTTAACTGACCCAACAGGTTTACGATGGCCTCTGGCCAATGTACTTGAAAGTGTATGCTTTATACTTACTGAAGATTTTGCCGCAGATTCGGCTTGTTTACTCTAAATGTTTCCAAAACTCAACTGCTATTTATTGCAAGTCACCAAACGCATCAAAGACCAACAATTTGTCGACAATTATTTAATGCAAACATTGTCGCCGGCAATTATATAAAACTGCTTGGTTGGAAATTTACTTCCAACTTGTCCGTCTCAGACCAAATTTCATCGATGACTCAAAAAGCATCTACAAATTTGACTCGTTTACGACAAGTGCGCCCAATTGCTAACCGTAAACAACTACTGACACTTTATAAAACATTCGTACGATGTCACCTGGAATACAGTAGCACAGTGCTTGTAGGAGCTTCTGTGAAAGAGAAAAGCCGCCTTGAAAGATTTCAAAACATTGCCTTACGACAACTGTTATGTACACCGTGGATGGAGAATCCTGCGCAGTCAGCTAATCTTAGTAGCCTAGCTACACGAAGAAGATACAGAGCGCTAAGCATTGCTTATACAGCCATTCTATTTGGGCAGCCATCTAAAATACGTTACCACTACAGTGTAATCCATTCTCCATAAGACCTACGTGGCAGAAATAGACTAGCGATGCCTCTATGCAAAACTAATGCAATGCGCCGATCATTCGCAGCAATGACAACATTATGGTGAAATGAACTGCCTAGCTCTGCAAAGACAGCGAGTACACTGAAAGAGTTTAAAAGAAAATGTTAAGCTAACTTTCATTTCTTAGGTCGTACAGGCTGAAATGAGCCTTGTCCTCGTGCTTGTAACGACGTTAAATAAATCTATTATTTGTATAGAATATCAAACAAAAAATAACAAAACAAGCCGTTCATTATAGACGACAAGTTAGTTAAGACACAAAAACTTGCAATTCGAGCCAAATCTTACATCTAAGAACAGGATTAAGAGCTTAATTACATAAATATAAATAAAGACATCCTGCATAGTCCTAAAATGCTGCTCAAATTATTCCGTTTAGTAAACGTCAGAAATGAGTCTACAGCGTACAAAAATCGTCAGCAGCAAGATCAGCCAAAAGTGATCAACCTGACCTGCCCCTTTCATAATTTAGCACGGAATCCATTTTCATATTCTAGTACCTAAAGCCATCTTTTCAAAATCAAACTTGAGTCATGAATTATCAAAATGCACGGTAGAATGAGTGTTCAGTAAATCAAAAAGTTGGAAAAGAGCCTGAGAGCTCTGTAAAGGTTTGCGCATTAAGCAATCACAACCGGCTGGCAAAACACAGATTTGTCAACTTAATTCCTTTTTCATGAAAACGCAGACGCTGTGAGCTAAATTTGAAGCAGCTTAAGCTTTTAAGTTGGTTCAATTGGATGAAAACTAATCTTCTGGAGGCTTTTTATCAAGCGCACCCCAATATAAGCATAATGCTGTCATAAAATAGACCTTGGCCCGGCTGGTTTAAGCTGGTTCTTGAAAATCGGTCACGTGACTGAAGACTGGCCATAAATATTCTATCAATTATAAAAATTAATAATCAAGCTAATTAATTCATTAACTACGTTAATTAATAAATTAACACGTTAATAGTCTGCATATAGCAATAACGATTAATGTTCATATAATGCACAAAAATGACAAAAGCCAAGAAGCCAAAAAAATTCCAATTGGCGTCAGATTACGAATGTATTGTTAGGTTTTGGTTAAACTCTCCAGAAAGTAGGTGTGTTTTGATTTCGCAATTTTGCTGAATTTTGATTTTGATTTCTGATGCGTTACCAAAAATTTGGAAATTTGATTTTGATTTTTGATGCAGACTTTTAAATTTATAATTTTGATTTTTGATTTTCGATTTTTGATTTCCGCAAAAAACGCCAAGTAAACACAAGCGTTTCAGGCTGACCACCCTTACGCTAGTCACATACCGTAAGGCTTTGATAGTCTGAGGGTTGGCTAAGTATCCAGGCTATACCATATACTTGAAGTACTAGTTCAGTTGGCTGAAGGTAGAAATCGACCTCTAGAAGTGGACTTAGAAGTGCTTACCGGTGAAAAAACATGCTTTAAGGATACATTTGCTGTCATGAAAACCGTAAACACATAGCAGATAGGTACATAGCACAAGCAGCTCACAGGGCATTCATTGCTACTAGAAATATGTAAGCACACAATGAAAAAACTGTCCAACAAACAATATTTCAGTACCTAGTTTACTCATATTTACTTAGGACATATGTACGGGCAAATGTAGTGTTTGTGGCAGACCGCAATTTTAGGCTAGCTGGCATGAGCTGAGAGTCTTAGTCAAAACCGGCCGGCCGGCCGGTTAAAGTTAAAACATCGGCCGGCCGGCCACATTCGATTACTGTTATTTAGCTAGGTAAATAGCTAAATGTTAAAATATTAAACTAGCGAAATTTGTCTTGTTAATATCTAAAAGTTGGTAGTTAAATTGTTTTAGTTTAATTAATAGTTAAGTTAAATTCCGTCATTAATAAAATTGGAAATTATAACTACGCATTTAAGGGGGCAGTGTCGCGAAAGCAGTTTTGCTCATAGGTTGAGAAAAGAGAGCTTTTTGCTTTGAAATAGTACGTTCAATGAGAAGCTAGTCCAACGCTGTATAGTGTCAAATAATTACTGTCAGACACCATACTACCAAGAGTCCATAATAACATTATATATGTACTCTTGATACTACCAATATCGACAAATATCTTGGACCAATCGCCATTAGTAAGCCAGACATCACACAATAGGCAGATAAAAGTTCACCAAATCAAGCCAGGTATCAGATTGGCCATCTTGTGGAGTACACATAATGTGTAGACGCACAATTTCTTGCGACAAATAAGAAAAAAGAAAACTGAAGGTACGTTTTTTTATTTTAAAATAGTACGCGTCCAGATTTTTCACAATTTTTCATTTATTGCTATGAGTACTTAACAGTTTCCACACAATTTCACTGTTCAAACTAGTATTACTCGGCAATCACTCAAGCAATTTGCACTAAATTTTGTGTGCATAAACTACAACATATGTGCTATCAGTCTGCGTAAACACACTAAACTAAACAATCGATAAATGTGACGAAAAAATGGAATGTGCATAGGCTTTCAAAACGTCATTTTTCCGACTTTACGACATCATTGCAAACTACTATATGCTGCACCAATTTTGCTGAAACTTTGCAGAGTTATTGGCCTTAAGATAGGTTTTTAAAATATAGAAAAAACTATTTCTAACATTTCACTGATAAAGCTTTACAGTCGCGCAAATTCGACTGCTTTCGCGACACTACCCCCTTAAGGGGGTAGTGTCGCGAAAGCAGTTTTGCTCATAGGTTGCAAAAAGAGATCTTTTTGCTTTGAACTTGTACGTTCACTGAGAAACTAGTCCAATACTATTCTGTGTTAAATAAGTACTGCCAGACAGTAGACTACCAATATTTACCAATATCTTGAACCAATCACCGATTGTAAGCCAGACATTACACAATAAGGACATGAGAATTCAACTAATTCAGCCAGATATCAGATTGGCCAGCTTGTGAAGCACACATAACGTGTCGAGGCACAGTTTTTTTGCCACAAATAAGAAAAAAGAAAAATAAAGGTTCGTTTTTCTTTTGATTTTAAAATAAGCGTCTAAATTTTTCATAATTTATCATTATTGCTGTGAGTACTTCACTGTTTACGCACAGTTTCACAGTTCAAACAGGTATTACTCCACAACCACTCAAGCAATTTGCACTAAATTTTGTGTGCATAAACTACAACATAATCCTTTAGTCCTTAGTCCTTTTAGTCTATGTAAACAAAGTAAACAAATAAGTTGATAATTGTGACGAAAAACTCGAATGTGAATAGGTTTTTAAAACGTCATTTTTCCGACTTTGCGACCTCACTGCAAACAGTATACTGCATCAATTTTGATGAAACTTGGCGAAAATACTTGCCTCAACATATATTTTCAAAATATATAAAGAACGATGTCTTACCTTTTTCTAAAAATGTTTTACAGTTACGCAAAATCGACTGCTTTCGCGACACTACCCCCTTAACGAGAATATAACTACATAGTAGGGCAAAAAAGTTAAACTTTAACTTTAACTAAAATTAAAAAAGTTAGGGGTCTTACTTTAACTTTAACTTTAACTTAAAAAAAGTTAAAGGTCTTACTTTAACTTTAACTTAATTTAAATTCAAGCACCCATACTTTAACTTTAACTTAAATTCCGCCAATTTCTTAACTTTAACTTAAATTATAACTTTTATTCAAAATTTTGAATCTATACTTTTTTATAACTTTTTTTATTTACGGTAAGATAATTTAAGAAATATTCTAATTGATGTTCTAATTAACCAAAATTGTTGTCAATTTTGAATTTTTACCTCTGACGCTGTACACAAACGTAATTTTTGGTCGTAGTACCCATTTTTATTGGAGGCCGCTCAGCTTAACGCATTCACAACATATTGTAAGTGGCTCATATGATTGTATTGTTGAAGTAGTGTAGTGGTATATTTGTTCCTTCTAGAGAATCAACTCTGCGACTGCATAGTGTAAAAGTAGCAGCCACATGCAGTGGAATGCATAAAAGCAGTCTAAAGGATGTCTTAGCTAATCCCAGTCTGGGGTCTGTTGCTCAACTTTACAAGTCTTACAATTGTAAAAATTGTCAGTGCAAAATCAGGTGATTCGTAATGAATTTATATGCTGAATTCGTAACGAATCACCTGATTTTGCACTTTTAATTGTTACAATTGTAGGATTTCTAAAGTTGAGCAACAGGCCCCTGGACTACGTTTTAGAAAACTCTAAGACCATCGTTACAAATTATCAGGTGATTTTTGCACACGCTAAAGAAAGATGTAAGACGAACTCAAGACTGGGTCTACACCTAGTTTCCGAAGACTGACGTTAAACGGTATTCTGAAAGGTTGTCTTAGTCGAGTCTTTTAAAATACACTGAAATATTGTTTCCAATAGTTTCTACAGTCATAAAAACTTGTTTCAAACTTTTGGCTGCACGACAATACGTTCAACGTGTGTAAATAAGCATTTCTTAGTATAGTAATAATTCTTTTGTAATAACAATTTTTGAAAAAATTTTGTACAATATTGAGTGAATAAGACGAAAGTTAACACATCTTTAAACATAACTATTGCTACCGATAGCCTAGATTTGCAACGTTTTCGTGATCATCTCATTTCACAAAAACCTTGTCAAAATTGGTTAATAAAGCTTGAGAACATGCACATGATCTTTGGCAACACGCATCACGCTATAATTTTTCTAAAAAATTATAATAAATGCTGAAATAAGGCTTAGACTAGCCTTAGACTAGCTGAAGGGCATGTCTTAATTGCCAATGGAGAACGAAGACTAACCTAAGACTGACGTTTTTTTATGCATACCGATTAGTATTTTTAAAACATCGTAATGAAAAATTCTACACGTACACGTCTAAACTATTACATACGAATTCTAAAGGGTGTTCTGACTCGTTAGTCTTAAAAGTGTTAGTCTGAGGGCTTAGACATAGTCTGGACTAAAGTCTCCGGAGACTGCCTTTATGCATTCCACCTATGTGTTGTCCAACGAATATAATTAACACGTAAAGTTAGTACGGGAACTGACTGCTCTTTTTTTGAAAACAGGCTTTTCTACATTTTTCAATGAAATAATGATCAACAACACTTTGGGTATTGACTATTGAGTTCTCAAAATTTTGTGAAATAACTTTTGTTTGGTAATTTTTTAAACTCGATACACATGCTAATCACTTGATCGTCTAGTCTGATGTCTGTTTTGTACTTTCCTTTTACGTACATACATAGTCATAACTCATAACTAAGCATCGCTACCCATCGAATTAGCATTGTCGAGTGATCAAAAGCGCAAGTCCACAAGTTGTTGATACTTCGAGGTTTCGACCCATATACATATATATGTTCAATTTTTTGCGAAAAATTTATGCAACTTTTGTCAGCAAAAAAGCCCTATTTTCCGAAGCGCTATAGCCGCTATTTTAGGTGCGATATGCGCTATATAGCGCATATAACGCTTATAGCAATTTGATAGTGGGGGGGAGGGGGGGTACCTGTCGTAGCGTCAGCGTGTATAGCGCAAATAGCGGGGAGGTGGGGGGGGGGGGCGTTTTTTGGCTGGACACTATAATAGCGCAAATAGCGCCTAGGGGTGGGAGGGGGTAAAATCTCGTGCGCCGTGCACGCTTACACGCGACATCTACCCTCATTTGGTAGAGTGTCCGGTTTATAATCGGTAGGTTGGTGGTTCGAGCGTACTCCGGCAGCGCACTCAGACGAAACCGCAATGCGAAGTTAACTCAGCGCGTTCATTTTGAAGGCGAGCAGCCTTCGGAGAAAACATTTTAATGTTGAGACCAAATTTCATCGATCTCCGGCTATTTTTGGTGAGCGGTTCCGAAAATTTTCCTTTGTTCCGAGTACACTACAAGTACACTACAACACTCTACATCGATTATTGATTTTTATGCATATACGCAGACAACAAGCACGTTTTGCGAGTAAGGTTAAATTTGTTCGCGATAGAGTCTGTTGTGACATTCTTGTGGTGCTGAGGATATTCTTCGAATATAAAACGCGGCACTAAAGTTTTCAAAAGTCTGCATGTTTAACTAAACATGTCTTCTGGGTAACTGTCAATTATACTATTTATTTCTGTTTTTGAAACATTTCCGTCAGCAAATTTTACATGTGTGAGTGCAGTTCGGTACCTAATTGCTAATCTTGGTCAAAAATCCGGGTTCGGTGGTGACTAAAAATTTACGCATTCACAATTTCTTCCGGCCTATTTTAGAAGCAAAGTTACTTTTTTTCCTAAAATACCCTACGACCCAAAAATTGACATAAAGAAAACATCAAAAATGCAAGAGGAGAGAAAAAAGGTCCGGGGTAAAGGGACACTTCTGCCCGTCACACGAAATCGTGGCAGGTCTTTTCACTAGCGCTGATATGCAATCTATGATGGAGCAGGTTTCGTCATAATACACTGTGCTGTCCACAAAATTTGCCAGCACTAGATGTACATCCTAATGGAATCGCAGCCTGTTGTTACCTGCGTATATACGTACGGAAACTGACACACACGCCCACAAAAACTGTGTAATTTGCTGACCCAGCAGCCAGATTACACTGGAATAGGTAAGTTTGCGTGCTCAGCATAGAAGAGCTTTGCACTATAGTATATACGCGGCGGCCGCGTAAAAATCAGCAGCCAACTCCCAGGCTGAAAACACACACAAAACATATAGGCTATGCAGCCTGCTCAGCAGCGTTTAACGCTGCGAACAGTTAGTTTCAAAACAATAGTTCCTTCTCTAGAAGGAACAAAAATGTACAATCTATTATATATTGTGTTACTATCACAATCAGTCATCGGCGCAGTCTGCAGTAGTAGCTCCAGTTAGAGTTAACCCTTTAACTCCCAGAAATTTTCCCTCTAGGGAGCCAGACTCTGACACCTTCTGGTTTTTTGGCCATTGCTCAAATTACGGGCTCAAGTCATGCAGAGCTCGCGAAATCACCATTCAATAACGAATTTACTGATATACATAATCAGTCGATTAGGGGGCTAGGACACACCGTTTTTTAGTTATAGCGCTCAAAATTGTACCTCACCCTAGACTTTTAACACAGCAACCGTGCGCTTGCCATAGTTGAAGGCTAGCAATAGACTACAACATTCATAAAGAAAATGTTATTTTTTTGATAAAAAAATCAATGTTGCTTTTCAAAAAAAGTCAAAAAGGCAATATGCCTTTTGTGCAACGCGAGCTCATTGCACTTGTGACAAACAGCTTATTGAACTAATGCTGCGCAGCCTATTGCTTATTGCTTATTATATAATATAAGAATGATTTTTTACCACATTATGTGTGCGTGTGTGAAATCCAGCTTGGTCGTACTGTGGTATAACAGTTTTGCACGCTGCATCAAATATCAAAAATAAAAAATGCAAACTTAAAAAGGTTTTTGATTTTTGATTTTTGATGCAAAACTACAAACTACCATTTTGATTTTGATTTTTGATGCATGGTCAAATTTTAATTTGATTTTGATTTTGATGCTGCATCAAAAATCAAAATTAATTTTGATCCACAATTTTGATTTTTGATTTTGATCATCAAAACACACCTACCACAAAGTATGTACAACATCTCTGTATGAACCATAATATGTGAAGATTGATATAATATCCCAATGTGCTGGGTGTGTAATTTCCTCCGTTAAGGCATTGTAAAAAATTACGAAAAAATCTTTCTCGGGAATCGATCCTGCAGCCTTCGGATTAAAAAGTACAACATCTAACCAGTAACCACTACCCCATCCTGCTGTCTGCATATTTTAGAGCTAACGACATGAAGAAGTGTAAAATGCAAATGCTTGTTCTCGGAAAGCATCCCTTAATTAATCATTTACGTGGACGCATCAAGATTAACGTCATTTTTTTGAGTCAAGTTCAGGTCATTCGCTCCAGATTAGCTGATATAGGTTTATTTATGCATAACAAATTTACATATTACCTGTCCCAACAGGTTTACGATGGTCTCTGGCCAATGTGCTCAAAAGTTAAAACTTAATGCTTACGGTTTGTTTTTGCTAAAAAATGCGCTTGTTTGATATCACCTTTAATGCCGGTATCCAAAGTATTAACACCCAAGTATATAACAATCACATATATTATATATATATTATAATATATATATATATATATATATATATATATATATATATATATATATATATATATATATATATATATATATATATATATATATATATATATATATATATATATATATATATATATATATATATATATATATATATATATATATATATATATATATATATATATATATATATATATATATATAAAACAATAACATATACCAATCGAAAGCATTGAAATGATACCAAAACAACAGCAAAATTTCAATATTAAGGCAAACAATCAGCAAAAATAGCATTAATGTCCACGTCCCATTTGCTGTTTCGCTACAAAAGTGCATGAGAGTACAGCTGAGCACTATTGGCCAGATGACTGTTTTTGTACTCTGGAGACGACAGCAATTCTTTGAAAATGGTTAGTCGGTTCTGGAAACTGGTCTTACTGGCCAAATCAGTCATTTTCCAGCCGTTCACAATCAGTCTAGGCCCACAGTTTGGAATCAGACGTCTGCAAAACAAGCGCTGCAGGAGCGGATAAAACTGATTTGTATTAGCTTATAGAGTGAGACATTAATAAGTGCTCTTGTGCTACATTAACATTGCAACAGTAAAGTCGTAAAGACATATATCAAGACATACGACCTACCACATTACGTTACGTCACACTACCTACAATACCGTAAGGTATCAGCATAGATAGTGTTTGTGACCGGCCGCGAAAGCCGCCGGCCGGCCGGCGGCCGGGCCGGCGAAGAACTTCGGCCGGCCGGTAAAAGCCGGCCGGCCGGCTGGCCGGCCCGTGAAAACCGGCCGGAGCGGCCGAATTTTTGGATAAAACCAGTCTAGAGTGTCATTTTGGCATAAACTTAGCTTGCCGGATTGTTATGCCGGCCTAATTTTGTCAGTCGGTTAAATCTGGTTGGCCGGCCGGTGTTTTTAACCCGCCGGCCGGCCGGCCGATTTTGACCGGCCGGCCGGCCGGCCGGCCGAAAATTCCGGCCGGTCACAAACACTAAGCATAGACACATTTTTGACTCCGGCATTTTTGTAGTTTCTTATCAGTTCAGACAAAATATAACTATTATAATAAAAATATCCCTATTTGGCATCACTGTATGTATATACTTTGAAAAGGAGGCTAGCGTTCTATAGCGTTAAATAGGTAATAAAGTCGGTGGACAGGAGCGTGATCATAACAGCCAGCCTTATGACATATTAGCGCACATGGAAAATTCGCCCCATTTTGACCTCCTTAAGGGGGTACCCACACCCAGAAGGGGCCATAGGGGATTCCGAGAAGACCTAGGCGAAAACTAACCCCAAATTCGTGTTCAGGGGCTCTATGCTTCAGACATATCACAAGCTCATGCAATCTCTCCAAAACTTTCACGTATATATATAGCCGTCCACTAGGCCGATACACAAGTACAAACCAAATTAAAAGTCATTCACTTGCATATATTTTATGTTATTGAAAAATTAAATTTCAAAAATTCGAATTCCGTGTATTTTCTTTTATTCTAGGGTCAGCTACTATCGCGCCAACCCTGATAACGTAAATAAATCCTTAACTGAACTAATACCAAACAAAAACTGACTAATAACAAAACTAACGCCTAAAAAGAGGCCTATTCGCACGAGGGCGCATGAGCGGGTGCATTCTATTTCCACACTGCCTGCTGCATTATGCTCCTTCGTGTGAACAGGACTTTATAAACGGATAGCTAATTAGCTTACTCCATAACCGGTATCAATCGATCATCGTAACCCTGCGATCGGCGTCGATAGACAAACTGATAATTGAAGTAGAGAAACTCAGGAACAGAGCGGTCGGGAATATCAAAGGATCGACGGGGCTTGAAGTGGTACAGGTATTGACTTTGGGGATCGTAGTGAGCCTAAAATTACTATTCGTGCCACACAGACTGCATCTCAGGGCAGTTGGGTAAATTTATCAGAATAGCAGAACTGATGCAATGGCTATAATTGTCCATTGCTCGCTCATTATCAAGAGTAGGGATGTCGCGGATATCCGCATCCGCATCCGCGGATGATCCGCAACTTTTTGACATCCGCATCCGCATCCGCAAAACTTTTATGCGGATGTGCGGATGTTGCAGATTCTGGAGATGTCACTAAAAATGTCGACAATTTGGCGACAATTTCTGTTCTCACTGTACACAGCAGTGTATTGAAACTTTATCTTCATGATTTTTATCCTCATTGTTAGTTAAAATTTGCATTTTTTGTAAAGTTAGGTTAGCTACAGTTCAAGTGGCCAGAGGGTCAACAAGCCTTTGCTTTTGAGTTGGCACAAAGTTAACCAATAGTGTGTAAAATTTTTCCAAAAAAGTGCCATTTTTACTAAATTTTGTCCAAATTTTAGGGACCCTCCCCCCGGCCCCTCGATTTTGGGGTGGTGAGCTTCCCCCCATCCCCCTGTCATACATGTATGCACCTTTATATAACTTTTATATATATAGTTGGTGAAAAATTCATCTCATAACTTGTCTAGAACGTATGTATTCTAAAAAGATCCGCATCCGCATCCGCGGATGTCAAAAAAGTGACATCCGCGACATCCCTAATCAAGAGTACATAGGTAATAGGAAATGTGCCCCAAGCACGCCCCGGGCAAAATAGGAATAGAGTCATACTCTTCCCATTATGTACTCTTGTTATGTACAACCAAGAGTACATAATAGCTTCTCTATATAGAAGAAGAGTGAGACACTCTCCCGCCTGCCTGTGTTCTAGCACAGGCAGATGCGCTGGTCGTTTTCAGGGTACATGTTGACATTCTATGCAACATGTGCCTGACCAATCAGCGCGTAGATTCCCTGCGTAACACACTTTAGTATATAATCGCTGATGCGTTGATAAGCATTAAGATAGGGATAAAAGGTTAATAAGTCATTATTTATTCATAGTCTGCTTGCAAAAACATCAAAAAAGGTTTGCAAATACCTCTAGGGATATTTTGGCAAACTTTCAGCGAAATTGATTGAGAAACTTTTGAGATATTATAAACTTTTCTGAATTTCTTCAAAGTTTCTCAATCAATTTCGCTGAAAGTTTGCCAAAATATCCCCAAAGGTATTTGCAAACCTTTTTTTAATGTTTTTACAAGCAGACTATGAATAAAAAATGAGTTATTAACCTTTATCCCTATCCCGTTTTATGATTGGAGCACGTGCACAGGCGTCTGCCAATCAGAGAATAGAAGCTCGCTTCTGATTGGCCAGTCACATGTTGCATAGAATGTCAACATGTGGCCTGAAAACGACCAGCGCATCTGCCTGTGCTAGAACACAGGCAGGCTGGAGAGTGTCTCACTCTTTCTATATAGAGTGAGACGCTATTATGTACTCTTGGTACAACTACAGTACCCACTAAAATTACTTGCTAGACTGCTACAGAGCCAAATGTGGAGTTAAAAGTCACTTGATTCTGAAGTCAACATTGACAGTATAAATATTTCCATCCCAATCTATTCAAAGAATTTCAAAGCCTCAATCTAGCCCCAACCTGGGCCCGATTTATCGAAGCAAAATGTTCGTCATCAGAAATGTTCGTCATCGAAAATGTTCGTCATCGAAAATTTTGGATTATCGAAACTTTTTCGATGACGAACATTTGCTTTTTCGATGACGAACATTTGCTTTTTCAACAGCGAGTTCGTCATCGAAAAAGCAAATGTTCGTCATCGAAAATGTTCGTCATCGAAAAAGCAAATGTTCGTCATCGAAAAAGCAAATGTTCGTCATCGAAAAAGCAAATGTTCGTCATCGAAAAAGCAAATATGTTCGTCATCGAAAAAGCAAATGTTCGTCATCGAAAAAGCAAATGTTCGTCATCGAAAAAACAAATGTTCGTCATCGAAAAAGCAAATGCTCGTCATCGAAAATGTTCGTCATCGAAAAAGCAAATGTTCGTCATCGAAAAAGCAAATGTTCGTCATCGAAAAAGCAAATGTTCGTCATCGAAAAAGCAAATGTTCGTCATCGAAAAAGCAAATGTTCGTCATCGAAAAAGCAAATGTTCGTCATCGAAAAAACAAATGTTCGTCATCGAAAAAGCAAATGCTCGTCATCGAAAATGTTCATTATTGAAAATTTTCTGCGTTCGAAATTAGATCAGTCGTTCTAAGTCTAAACATTCTGAATTAGAACATTTTCATTAAAGTCTAAATTCTCTAATAATAACTACTACTAACTACTTCCAATACTACTACTACTACTACCTAAGACTACCTAATATATACTACTAAAATTGAGGTACAATAAAGTATTGAATTTAGTGGTTCTGTCTGGTGTCAATGGATAGTGACAAACTCTCAAAGTTGATTATTATTTTGTTTCAACTTTTCCGTAACATTAAATAAAGTTTTGAAAAACTCTACGTAAATCCTTTTGCGGAAAGAGAACTAATTTAATAGTTCAAAAAAGCTGAAAAGCTGGTTATGATTTCACAGAGCTCGGTTCATATACTCGCCCTTGTCCTTGTCCCTATCATTTTGTCCTTGAGCAACTCCAAAATTAACTGGCCAAATAAGCCGATTTTTGGCATGAAAATATTTGACCTCAATTCCAGACCGAATACAAAATTCATCTAAAACGCTTCCGTTAATTCTTCACAGCAGCTGACCACAATGTGCCCTAGTCCTTCTTGTCCCTCTGTGTTCGCAAGGACAAGTATGAACCGGTCTTGAAAATTAAGTACGCCTGAACCAAATGCTTGAAACGGCCAGCCAACTCTCTTTGCAGTATGGTCGCAGATATCAGTTATTCATTTAACAGCTATTAGGGTGGATTCATACTTCAGTAGGGCATACGGACAAAGCCTGTATAATCCGTTTTTTAATTCTTACTTTTTAAGGCAAACGCGCATAGCTTCGGCCTAAGTTGCGATTCATATTTTTGAACAGTATGCCCGTTTGTCCGTATGCCCGGGAGTTTTGGCTAAGTTGAATTGAAATTAACTTTGCCGGGCATATACGGACAAAGTGAAATAATGCGGTTTAGTATATATAGATGAACGGACATATGGCTGACGGGCAAAGTGGCAGATGGCTGTACGGGCGAAGGTATGAATTGAGCGGCCATTCTGCCGTTCAGTTGGTCCCAATGTCCATACGGCAGTACGGTTATTTTAATAATTAATATTAAAAATTTGTATTAAAAATACTTTTAATTTCAATTATTTTATTATTATTAATATTAAAAATATAATAAATAATATAATATAATGATATAATAAATTAATATTTTGCGCTGTTGTGCTATTTACATTAAAATTTAATTAATAATAAATAAGGTTGGCTATTTATATTTATATTAAAATTACTGCCAGCTGCTTATGTACCTATAGATGTTCGCAGTTGAAAATTTCAACGAAGGTACCGAGCTCTGTTGAAATGTTCGTCATCGAAAAAATTTTCGATGACGAGCTTTTGTCATTTAGAACATAATAATGTTCTAAAAGACCAAAGCTCGTCATCGAAAAATTTCTCGATGACGAACATTTTCGATGACGAACTTTCGATGACGAACATTTGTCTTTTGATAAATCACCGTTGAAAAAACAAATGTTCATCATCGAAAATGTTTCCATCAATCCAAAATTTTCGATGACGAACATTTTCGATGACGAACATTTGTCTTTTCAATAATGAACATATATTTTCGATGACGAACATTTGGTTTTTCGATGACGAACATTTGGTTTTTCGATGACGAACATTTTTGATGACGAACATTTGTTTTTTCGATGACGAACATTTTTGATGACGAACATTTCGATGACCAACATTTTCGATGACGAACTTTCGATGACCAACATTTTCGATGACGAACTTTCGATGACGAACATTTTCGATGACGAACATTTTGTTTCGATAAATCGGGCCCTGACCTCTATGCCTTTTACGCAACAAGATTGATGCCGGGTTTTACTGATTATGGTCGAAAAACAGGAATTGTGAGCCTGAAACAATGCATTATTATTGGAAAAAAACGCTAAAGTCTGACCAAAAACTGCTGGACCCTGAGATAAAAAAGAAACATGCAATTTCATTACGAAACTGCAAGCAACAAGAGTATATACAGCCAGTAGTCACTAAAATCACGCTACCTATTTTAGCTGAGGGTTCAGCAATTTTTGGTCAGACTTTACACAGTTACACATTCGCTTCCCGAAACTGAAGTTTCAACAAGCAGCAATTTTATGCAAAATTTACGGAGTTCTCAACCATGGCCACGACAGTCTTGCGGTTTGCACCAGCAGCAGTAATTTTTATTGCGAGTCATATTCGGTAGAATCTAATTCAGTTTGAAGAAGTTGCTTCAATGGAAGTTATAAACCTGTCGCTACCCACCGATTTATTTTTAACATTCGGAAAGGTTTTTTGTTTGTCATTATGGTCCATTCATGCCTATAGTCGTATGTCCGTTCAGCCGACAAAACTACAAAATAATCGCACTAATAGTCTATAACTTCAGATTGTGGCGTGATTATTTCGTAAGGGTCATAACCTGCTTGAGTTTAAACAGGTAGGCAGGCGGCCCATCAGAATCAAGATGCTATTCTGATTGACCAACCGCCTGTGCACGTGCTCTAATCAGCAACCAGACGGCGTCACGTGCCAACCCGCTGGCGGCTATTACAGTCAATTTCAGCCTATGAAACTTTTTCAGACAAACAAGTAGGCCCCAAAAGGGGCAAGGTTCCTTCCCCGGTGTCTACCTTTTAGGTTTAAATGAATTAGTTCTTTATTCCATACTTACCGTAAGCTGCTATACCTACATCGTATCTTACTCTACTTTATAACTAGCTTATTCTAACTTAATCTAAATACGTAGTACGTACAAAAAAGTGCTGCAGGATGTTAAGCATCCCGCTGCACGAGCCATTTGGCTCAAAAGTGACACTTTTATCTGAGCTGAGCAAATCAGCTCTAAGAACAAGAAGCGATAAACACTGTTTTCTAATGGCTCTTATATACTGCTGGTGAAACACCGTGCCGATTTTAAAAAGTACATTGTTACAGCAGTGCACCTATGATTTTTCTGCATATACGCAGACAAAAATCAGCAGGCAGCTCCCAAGCTGAAAATACACGTAAAACATACTGGCTAGTCAGCCTGCTCAGTAGCGTTAAACGCTAATAGCATTGACGAAAGACTGACCAAAAAATTCTCTGAGAGGAACAAAAAAACACGTTCTTTGGTTAACTTGGCAATTACTACGTCACTACACTAATTGCCTGAAAATTATCACAAAAACGTTCAACTTAGGAAGTAGAAATCGAATATAAATAAAATCGGCACAAGCTACATAACATTATTCGACGCGTCGGATGGTGAAATGGCGTCGGGTAAATCCATTTTCATTTGAAAACGACTGTACATGTAATATCAACCTTTATATACATCGTTATAATGACCAAATAACGATCAACTTCGACATGAAAGCAACTAAATTCAATCAAGAACGTTACACCTGTTTTGCCTCAGTGTTCAGCAATTTTGTTATATTTCAGGTTATATACTGTGCTTTCATCACAACTTCTGGGGATATGTTGGCAAAGTTTAAGCGAAATTACGAGAAACTTTTATCAATTTCACTTTTTTAACAGCTGAATACCTAACCTTTCCAATAAACTGAATATCGAACAGAAATCGATATTGTTGGTGTCGTCGTAACGTTTTCCAGTGAATAGAGTTGTGGCCATCCAGCACCTAAAACAAAACAACAAGAACAAAAAACAAAAAAAACATCCACGAAATAACCATTAAACGACTGTTGTCACAGGCCTTAAGATGCCATTAACAACAATTCTTCAATAATTATTCCTTTCAATCCACATCCACATCTATGTATTCTAAAACGTATGTATGTAACAGCCTCCCCCAAGCACTAAATCTTATTTGTAACAAATATTCGCTGCGTTTTAGTGTCAGGTTGTAAGCCATTTGCAAATTATAAGCTTGGATGGACGCTTCCTGCATACAAGGCAAACTGATTTTGGCACTTGATAATTACTGCGTGGCCGCGAAAATACACAAAAGTAAATAAGCCAACTAATTTCAGACCACTTCATGACGGAACGTGTTATTTCACAGCTTCAAAGCAACAACACAACTTAATATTATTTTGCTTGCAAAAAAGAGGTGGTGAAGTGCGGACCAGAAGCATAAGATAATCATTCTATGTTTTATCTTTCAGTAAACTTACCACTAAACAATAACCAGGTATGATTTACTGAACGGTAAGCCTTGTTCTGGTTCAAATTCTAGTTCAGAATTTGATTAAATGGTTGAATTTATCTTTATTATATTTGTAAGTTATCATCCCTACTATGTGTCAACACACCGTAACTCGGCCCACATTAGAATAATCTGAAGCCGGGTCCATTTGTCCTTCTCCGTGTCCTTATAGCTTTGTCCCTAAAGCCCGGTTCACACTTATCCTAACGGACAGGGATAAGGACAAATTTTGGCAAGCTGCTGTGAATAATTGACACAAGCATTCTGGCTAATTTTTTGCATACAATCTACAAGTGACTCCAACTGTATTTATGCGTAAATTTGGTTTAATTGGCCAGGCGTTTTCTTGGAATCGCTTAGGGACGAAACAATAGGGCCAAGGACAAGGACGAGTATGAAATGAACCGGGCTCAAACCATTCCCAAACAACTGGCCTGCCATATATGTATATGCACCATTTTTTTGCATGAACAAAGTCAAACTCAAGACAAGTGATAAGTGCGAGAAATTAAGCAAAATTAGTGTCGCTGCTCCACATTATTTTTTGAAATTTGTCCTTGTCCCTGTTCCTACCCGATGTCCTAACGGACACGTATGAATCGAGATCCAGAATACGAAACGTCGTGAACAGTACCTACACATTTCCATAACTACCATCACAGTACACAATACAAAGAGTATGACCCTGTTCCTATGATGCCTAGATCAGACAGCAGCTTACTGCAGCTTTATAAGGCGACACAAACAGAATCAGTTCCACAGGACCCCAGCGAAAAACGGAGCCACGGACTTGCAAAGACATGGCCAGAAAACAGAGAAGAGTCCTTTCTGTCTGCTGACTCAAACTCCCCGTGATCAGCAGAGGTGTGGCTGAAAAAAAGAAAGATGAAAGAAAAGAAAGTTCAAGATAGCACTGTCCTATCAGCTTAAAAGTGTGCGAAATTTTGAAATAATCGACTTTGGTATTAGTATTTAAACTGAACGGAGACTTATATGTCAATCAATAATTCTATTTCTATTAAGCTGTCACACAAAACACTGTTCAGATTAATAAACGATAAATGCGTTTTGTTCCTTGTTAACCAAACTGACGCTGCTTAAATATACAGTCAGTTTCAAATGAAAATGCCTCTTGACCATACATGTAGGTATGAGGGGGAGGAGATGGGGGGGACGCCCCCCCCAAAATCGAGAAGCCGGGGGGTCCCCAAAATTTGGGCAAAATTTTGAAAAAATGGCCTTTTTTGCGAAATTTTTACAAAATTTTGCAAAATGTAGGGTATTTTTGGTCGATCAGAGGGGAAGGGTCCCCAAAATTTGGCCGGAGAGGCCCCCCCAAAATTTTGACCCCGTTACCTGCATGTATGCTCTTTACGTCCGAATTCCGACGCCAGAGAAAAGCTGAGAAAAGCTTTTATGTCATTCGAAGAAAAATGAAACTCGGTAAAATTTAGATGCAAAAATAGAAAAAGAGGGGTCGGGAACGGGGTTCTAAAATGACTCAGATAAATATGTAATAACAAACATTTTTTATCTTCGTTATTTTCAAATTTACCTAATTAACTCAAATAAAAGACAAGTAATTGATTAAATCTGCAAAAATGTTATCTTTTTAAATTTGTGTGAAAACTGAAAAGTAACCCTTAATTTTTCTAAATGTCAACAACTGGGGGAGAGTCTGCCATGTTACATACTGGCCAGAATAATTTCAGAGTACACAGCTTTGTATTTAATACCAAGAGTACATAATAGGAAGAGTATGACACTGCCACGTTTTGCCTAGCGCGCGACATGCTGCGACCTTCCCGAAAAGGCCCCCCCACACCGACCCCCCCCCCCCGCCCCAAACCCCCCACCCCCCCCCCCCCAACCCCCAACCCCTCCCCCCCCCCCGACCCCGCCCCCCCTCTTCCCCCCGCCCCCACCCCCCCCGCCCACAACACCCAACACCACACTCATATACTACTTTTTTTATTTTTAGTATATATTAGTTTTTTAAAACATTTTACATAAATGTAAAATTTATCGTAATTAAATTAATTTAATAAGTTGTTATTACACTCAAGTGCTTGAAGTTTGGTTTTGCCCACCACCCATGATCTATAAACCTCAGCCCTTTTATTGCAATTGCAACCTAATGCCAATGTTGACCCAGAATGCTTGCTAAAAGTTTGGCTTCGGATGACATCACCGACGCGTCGGAAATTTTGGCGTCGGCCGACGCGTCAGAAGCATTTTCATTTGAAATGGACTGTATGTGGATCAAAACACAAGTAATCCTCATTTACTGATTGTTCAGTTGAAGGTAACGCTTCGGGAAAGTGCCCTACCAGTAAAGAAATTCACTAAGCCGTTGAAATTGTGCTGAGAATCGGCATTTAAACCGAAGCACTTGGCTTCATTTTATTCGAATTCGGTTTCCATCTGCTTTTCACAATTTATTCTATTCCCTACACCAAAGTGCACTTAATTTACCCACGCGGATTAAATCAGACAAACTACATACGTTTCACAAACTACAGTTGGTGTAAGGTAAGCTGTAGCCTACCACAGAAGCAGACGTTGACTCGGCCATGTGCCTGTGCCTGCTATGAATTTATATGATCTGGTTATGCCCCTATGTACAATTTAAGATTTGAGTTAAGAATTTGGCCCACTGCAGATAGAGTTCGCAATCGGGTCGGGTTGGGGCGGGTCGGGTCGGGTCTGGTCGGGTCGGGTCGGGTCGGGTCGGGTTGAGATTTTCCAACCCGCGGGTTGTGCGGGTCAGTTCGGGTCAAAAATTTTGGGTATAAATCCGTGAGTTTTACATTTAATTTTTCTGCTTTGATAATAATTTCAACCAAATGTACTCGCTGCAGAGTGATGTATGTAACAGCTTTTCCGAGCACTTAGTTCATTTTAGCCAAAATTAGCTACTTTAGTCCATACATGTACATGGGTTCTTGGTTTGGGAGGGCTTGTCCCGGATTTTTCGAAATTTTAGGGGGGCTTGTCCCGACGTTTTGGCGGCTTGAACTGACAAAAACGTTATTATTTCCAATTTTTGCCTAAAAATGGGAAATTATTGCAAAATTCGGACACTTTTTAGCATTTTTTTTGCTTTTTGCTCATTTTTGAAGCATTGTACAGCTATCTGAGGCGATTTTTTAGTTTCCCATGTACACCTGTGCTGTAGCCTATTAAAACATATGAAATATATAAAAAACTGGAAACAAAAATCCTAATGCGGAAATCTCAAGTGTTTGTATAGCAGCTTCAGTAGAAGTCGGGTCGGGTCGGGTCGGGTTATGAAATCACGACCCGTTGCGAACTCTAACTGCAGACCTATCAGTATGGAAAATTTAAACAAAAGAAGGAAACGTCATATCTGACAGTGTATTACACATGCAGCAGAATCTACTCTTGTAGACAGACATGCACAGGCTTTGATGAAAGAAAATGACAAGGAATAGTAAGCCACAAAGTTTCGGGGGTCAAGGCCCCCAGGAAATAATTTGGAGAGTTTTCTTGATACTTAAGCTAAATTTAGTCAATTGGAGACTAGTGTTGGGATTTTTTTCGAAACGTACCCGAACCCGAACCCGAACCCGAACCCGAACCATTCGTACCCGAACTACCCGAACCCTAACCCGAACTTTGGCCAAAATAAGTGCTTGACATTACACACTTACTATATTCGATTATAGAATGTCAAAAAAAGTGTGGAGCAATTGAGTCAACAACCTTTAGTGCAAGGAATTTTTTTTTACTTTTAAACTTTTAAATTTTTAATATTTAACGTTGAATAAAGTGATTAGTCAGCAAAAAACAGACTAAGTTTCAAGCTTAATCAAGTCATACTCAATTTCCCACTTTTTTCTCTTTTTTAAAAAAAAGTGAAACGTGTACGTAGTAGGTGCATTGCATGGGGTACTTGTCTCGAAACCTTATAAAGTGCAATACTGGTGGGAGTAACCGCGACAGTTTTGTGCTTATTTGCTTTTATTGTTATATTGTTTTATATTAAATGTCTAAGCCAAATGTACACTAAAAATAAACACTTCACCCAGTGGCGTACCCAGAAAAAAATTTCGGGGGAGAATGACTTTGTGTAATGGGTTAAAATGCACTTTTTGGCAATTTTAACACATAAAACGCCTTACAAATACATAATATAGTGGTGTAGACATGCAAATGCAGCACAAAGCCTGTTTCACACGGTGTAGAAAAACGTGGGGAATCCCCACGTGGGGCGCCCCGTGTGGCACCACATGGGTTGCCCCGAGGGCCACCATGTGGCATCGTGTGACACACCATGGGGTGCCCCGTGGGGCACCATGTGGCACCGTGTGGTGTCCCTCGGGGATTCCCCTGGGGAAACTTATTCACACGGTGGGGATTGAACGCGCGGATTGAATTTTTAGGCGGGCTAGCGGTCAAAATAGTAAGTATTTACCAAGGTTTTACATTGAATTTCGACATATGTGATATGTGCCTTGTGCATTTATTCACGTGTAAGAACTCACAAAAATAATTTAAATTTTGTATTTTAAATAGATAGAATTCATGAGCTATGTATTCTTAGAAGCCGCGACAGACTAACCAAATGTGAAAGAATTAACTCAAATAACTTAGAATAAGCCCTAAAATAGTCCTTCGAGCAACTGTATTAAGTCACATGATCATCATCAGTGACTATTCATTGGCTGTCGCATGTGGTGCCACATGAGAAAACGCACGGCGGGCGATTCTGATTTTCCCCACGTGGGGCGCCCCATGGGGTGTCACACGATGCCACATGGTGCCCCTCGGCGCACCCCATGGGGCATCATGTGGCACCATGTGGCACCCCATGGGGTGCCCCTCAGGGCACCCCACGCGTTTTTCCCATCGTGTGAAACAGGCTTCTCATGTATATGCATAGCCTTTGACGAAAGATGATAACAAGGAATAGTAAGCCACAGAGAACAGAGTTGCAGGGGTGTGGGGGCGGCAGCCCCCACAAAAACTTGAGGGGAATTTTTTATTTTTAGGCTAAATTTGGTCAGTTGGAGGCGTATCAGAAAATTGTTCCGGCCGGACCTTAAAAACCAAAGGTGTGATCCTTGTGTCAGCATTTTCTGGGAAAAATTTTTTTTGGGGGGAATTCCCCCCATCCCCCCTCCCAGTGGGTACGCCCTTGACTTCACCTTATCTCGTTGCTCAGTGCCATAGCACTCTAAGTTTATGAGTAGATGTATGTAGCCCCCGGCCTTGACGTCCGGCTCAGCCTTTGGAGTTCGGTGCTTATCTTGTTTAGTAGCCCTGGGCCATTAGCCCATTTTTTTCAAATTTTTACCCTATGAGCATAATACCAGGGGCCATCTTTTTAAATTACGCGTTCCTCTTTCAAAGCTTAAGGTCCGTAGAAGTTTTTTGCACATCGTGTTGTTTGTGCTATATTTTCCTGTCTATTTGGATTAAATCTTCTTCTTCTTCTGGGGCGTCAGGGGTGTCATCTACACACGTTGGGGGCCAGACCCTCAGGCAAGAGCCCTTCACGGACCCTGCTACGTTCTGACATGCATATGGTACATATATATGCCCATTTACCGACCCCGTAGGGATAGACTGCTGGGTCGGCAGGAGCAGATGTAACCTTAATCTCTTGCTCAAGATTTACAAAGAATTGGGATTGTTTGAAAAATGTGAAGTTAGTTCTAGTATTAATTATTATACTAAAAAAGTAAAAATGTTTAAAATTGGTAGAAATTCTAAAAAAATCGGTATAAAAATTTTGTAATTTGGTCAGACAATTTAGGTACCCGAACCACTTTTTGCGTCCCCGAACTGACTTGTACCCGAACCCGAACCCGAACCCGAAGCGAAAAAATAACCCGAACCGTACCCGAACCGGAACCCGAACCCGAACTTTCGTCCCAACACTGTTGGAGACTTAGCAGAAATTTCGGCCGGGCGATAAAAACCACAGAAATTTCGGCCGGGCGATAAAAACCAAAGGGGGGACCCTTGTTGACAATTTCTTCAGGTTCAACCAAAAGGGGGGGCCGCGACCCCCGCTGGCTACGCCCCTGCTTGTACCTGTCACCATGTTCTTAAGGGTAAGTATGAATTGGGCTTGGCAGCCGATGCCCAAGTCTAACTGTACATTGTACATTTTTGCTAATTTAACCGAATAGCACTAATACGCATCTGTATATACATATTCTGTTTTTTCAGCTCTCTCGGGTCAGATAAAATGCAGCGACCCGCGCTGCCTTACTAGGTACCATATTTATATCATATTCAAATTATTTTGCGGTATCAAACCAACAGTAGTAGGTACCAGCAGGTGACCCGTGGCCGAAACTGTTCAATCAATGGCCAAACCAACCCACGGGTACCCACGACCCAAGAAGACCACCCCTTCACGAAGGTTAACGAATTCAGTATACAGAGCACATCTAACGAGATCCAGATTTTCTCATGGGTATGTACCCTTTGGTCAAATTTCAGAGATTCTTTTCCGTTTTATACGTAATCATGTCATAATCTTAACTGCAAACTGCACTTCAGACCTAACAGACACTCTTTGAGTGGAATTCTAGAAGGATGATTAAGTTAGTAGAGATGAGATCAGGGCCGGCTTTTTTGGCCCGACCCGGTCCGGCCCTGATGGAAATTTTGCTTGGCCCGGCCCGGCCCGGCCCTGCTCAAGATTTTCTACGGCCCGGCCCGGCCCGGCCCTGATTGGGCGTCGACGTCGGCCCGCCCGGCCCGGCCCTGATCGGCCCTGATTTTCATTACTTGACAGTTCGATTGCCCTTGTCAGTTGAAGAACTGTGTTGCGTAAAGGCTTATGCAATGCTATACCTACATAGCTTATGGTGTGAAAAGTTCATGATAACAACAGTATGTATCACCAGTGGCGTACCCAGAAAAAATTGCGGAATTTTTTTATTTTTAGGCCAAATTTGGTCAATTGGAGACGACGTATCAGAAAATTTTCCCAGCCGGACCAAAAAAAAACAGGAAGGAGGGACACTTGTGTAAAAATTAACACTAAGCCTTGTATTTCATTTTTTACTAAACCTAATAGAACTGTCAAACCGTAAAAACTATAAAATTCTATAAAAAAGACAAGTAGTATATAAAACTTACATACATACAAATATAAACACAGAGCAAAATTGGAAAAGATGCGACAGCGACACACACTAGGAACACACCACACGAGTACACGACAGGCTGCTACGCAGGCTGTGCCGTTAGCGTACATACAAACGTACGTGTTTGCTTCTTACAACAGTCAGGGCACGGTAGAAATCAGGGCCGGGCCGGGCCAAAATCAGGGCCGGGCCGGCCCTGCGGCCCTGATGGCATAGCTGCCCGGCCCGGCCCGGCCCTGATGCAAAATTTCCACGGCCCGGCCCGGCCCGGCCCTGATTCAAACTTCAGCCGGTCGGCCCGGCCCGGCCCTTCCGGGCCGGGCCGGGCCGGGCCTCAGGGCGCTAAAGCTCATCTCTATAAGTTAGTCAGTGATTAAAAGAATAACGCGCGTGCAGAATGACATCAGGCAAGTCTATCCTCAGCGTGTAGAATTCGTAATGACAAAACGTTTAGCGACTGATTAAGTTAGTCACTCGCTAATCACCCTTCTAGAATTCCTCCCAAAGAATCTGTCAGGTGGTTTGTCCAATCAAAACTGCACAAGCATTACCTACCAAAACTTTCAAGCAAAGGGACGCTTTATGGTCACCAAAAACGGCCGTGTTTCATAAACCAGCCAATATAGCTTTTCAATAGTTCCGGGACAAACAACTATTGTTGAAAACAAAACTAATTTTCATCAATAACAATTTTCCCATGTTTGTCACTTGTCAGATTCACATTTACAACCGTCTTGACACTCCAGCTTAAGTGAGTTTTCTATTAAAATTCATTTCGAAAAATATATATGAGTAAATTTCAGCAATAGCTAGTTTAGTGATAAATACAGAGCACGTGTATTAAATAGGTTGTTTCGGTCACGCTGTTTGTTAGGGCCTTTTCATAAAAAGATTAAAAATCAAAGATTAAAATAAATCTTTTTATGAAAACGACATTAAAATTCAGTTGCAGCTGTGAAGATTAAAAATATTAAAAATTCATAGATTGATTGCAGCGTGAGTTTTTAATCTTGATTTTATGAAAACGTGATTAAACACTTTTAATATTTTTAATACGCTGATTAGTTTTAATATTTTTAATCTTTTTATGAAAAGGCCCTTAGTAAAACAAGCCTGACATAACTAAAATGCATAATAATTACTGTCCTCCACAAATGTTTCTGGCGTTGGTTAAAAGTTTGCAAACAGTTATTAAGTTGTTGAAGGCTAAACAAGGAGCCGCCCTCGTCAAATTAAGTCGAAAAGAATGCGTCAACGCCAGGAAAATTACAAACGAAGCGCGATTAAGCCAACTTTAATTCTGTTCAAAATGTGGGTAAGCGAAGAGGCTATTATAAAGCAAGTCAATTTTATAGTTTCACTACACAGGAGCGCATAATTATAGTTTTTCCTCTTATAGTAGATACGTATACGACTCTTCAAGCTACGCCAGAAAACACCCAGAGCATTTTTTAAATTGTGTAAAATTCCAAGGTCAAGACTAGCGACCACGTTGGCTTACTGAACTGTAAGCCTATGGAGTAGCTGCTATTAACTTGGGATTTTATCTATGATCAAAACATGATAGTAGAGACTGTTTAGTCTTGTTTTGAAACATTGTTGCCATTTTATTCCTAGTGTACTGATTGTTCAGAAAAAAGCGCTTTGTAAATAGCCTCCTGTAAAAAAACTGCGACTCTGGAACTACTTACTACCTTAGTACCTTAATTCTTTTCGTACAGAAATCGCGTGGTGTTTTGTTGTCTCAGGGTCCAGCATTTTTTGGTCAGTCTTTAGTTATAGCTTTTCTTGTTGGTTACAATTTTTTACTGTTACTACTAAATACAAAGGAAAAGTTTGCACATAAAACGCATAATCTACAAAACACTGGGCCAATTTTGTAGGCAAAAAATGTATATACCAGAGTTTTAAGGATTAATCATTTAAATTCACTCTCAACTTATCTTTTCCTCCGGGTTTACGACATTTTTGTTATGAGTTATGACGGAATTTGAGAAACGCCACGAGAGATTAAATAGGTATGACTCAATGTTAGTGAATGATGATTATCAACAAAAAACAGCAAGAGCAAAAATCAAGCCATCTTATTTGTCTCAGGGTTTAACAACTCTTGGTCAGACTTGAATCTAATCCGCAAGCTATGTGATTTCATTACGACGAGAAGAAACTCAGCCACCAAGACCAAATTTCAGCCATCAAGAGTACAGTAATTTACAGTATGTAGGTACATGTACACCCATTACCTACGAGGATATCGCTGCAAAAATCACGGCAGCTATTTTCTCAAAGTATTCAACGTCATTTGGTCAAACTCGAAATATTTTTTCAATCAACTAAAGCCAAATCAGGACAATATGTATCTAGCCTAGGCCCTAGTGGTAATTATTGACTACAACCATCGTCTAAAACGAGATCAGCGAAACGGTTTTCAGCAAAGACTTGGGCTTTTTTGTGGTGACGCTTGATATATACTGGCGCTTATTTTGAGATTTTTCTGATTCTGTAATGTAATTATTATCAAGTATGCAAGGCCCGCAAGGATCCCCACTCTTTCTTCACATAGTCACTAACGGCTGTTGTGTACTGAGCAAACAAGAAGCCACGCGATCAGCTTGAAAGTCAATTTCACATTCAAGTTCAGGATGCTAAGTCAAATGATCGCAAAGTGGCTTCTACAGATTTAGTCTTAGCCCACAGAAAGGTCTGATACAGTCGGTATTTTACTTGCTGAGAATCACTTGAGCCCTCAGCATAAGGTAAACACGCACTGCGATAAGAATTTAGTCAGAGATTGAAAATCAAGGCGTATCTACATTAGCACTAGCACTGCGAATCGATCTCGAACCGCTTGCCTCAACGACAAGAACGCTAACAAAGCCTTTTGACAGCTTTTGCTAAGTGAGGACATCAATCTTGGTATCATACCAGGTCTGTATGTAATTTGACGTGTCAAACTGTTTTAGTTGACGCACTGAATGACGATACTCGCCGCATCTGACGTCGACATTCGGACGTCAAGAGTGGTTTTTATAGTGGTATGTAGTCTCGAAATTGTAGTTTTAAATCACAATTCGCTAGATATGACTGCTAACGTTATCATATTTGGCACACGTACAGTATGAGTTACTGTAAAGGACATATTGGCAAGTTGTAAGTTCTCTATACGCAGATAATCTATAGCTATAACGGAAAAAGTAGTTTTTTTGGCGATTTTTGACACTTTTCACTAAATAAAATGCTTTTTAGGCAACTGTTTCTCAAACTAGAACTGTTAGACTGTAGACTACCGCCTGACAAAAGCTTGCAGTAAACTAGAGAAAAATTTAAACGACAAATTTCATGTCAGTATCAGAGTCTCTAAAATTAGAGCGGATTAGAATTATACAAAATTTCGCCACTTCCAATTTAACCACAGATTTTAATAATTATAGTAGTTTATAGAAACCTAATTAGCGGTCACAGGACATAGCTATGATTTGTGTCACAACAATGCGCCTGACTAACCGCGTTGGGTAGCTAAAAATGGCAAAAAACTGTCATTACCAGCTATTGCGGTTTCTGTCAGTATAAATAAGGCCATTTCACACGAGGGCGCATTGCATGGCGTGAACTGCGCCGTCGTATGAATTGTCATTCACTCTTTTTAGTCAGTCCGAATACACTCTAGATTGTGTCGCTGCATACCACATAACTACACTTCCGATACGCATACTACCTTTAACTTGGTTCATGCGATACGATGTAAGTTATTCCTAGCAATTTTGATGGACTTTCCAAGGAATAAACCGCTAAGGACAATGACGAGTAAAGAACCGGGCTTTAACAGTTGACTGCTGCTACAGTAACCAACCAAAATTACTTGCTACAGACTACGGCGTCAAAGTGGAGTCGCACTCACTTGATTCCGGATTCAAAGTACGTAGTTATAATCTTATTTATACTTTGACTCCGGAATCGAGTGACTCCGACTCCGCTTTGTATCTGTCTGTAGCAAGTAATTTGGGTCGATACTGTAATAGCCACCAAATGTCAACTATGTTGACACCATTTATCTCTTACTCTGATTATCGTTCCACGGTTTTGGCGGGATTCCCCTGAAAATCTTATCGAAAGCACCAGCACTGGGAGTGATAGATGACTTCAGTTTCTCAACCTTCGCCAGAGACGTAAACGTGAAGCGATGCGCTGATATTCTGGCATCTTGTAGTTTCTAAAAAAATGTTTCAAACGAAACAATATATAAAACCATCCGACTAAGGACGCAATTCAGCAAAATTGTTGATAGAGTGGCTTTGGACAACTTTGGTTAGCCTAAGTCTAACATTTTGTGATATTATACTGGTGTCTAAAATTTTTGATGACGTTCGTTTTAATGTCGTCGTTATAAAGTTTCAAAAGTAGCCAAGTTTTGTTTGTAGACTTGAATTTATAACTTCCCTCACAGCCCTATATATACTGCAGTCTACCGTCTGATGCAGTTCCTGACTATGGCTAATTGTGAAGCCAGCTGTCAGTTAATTCCGGTCTGGCGGATATTTAAGGGATTGCCACTGATATCTCCAAAAGTCTAGGACTTTTAAGTGTCGGAAATTGTGCCAAAGGTCTGCCTAAGATCTAGCTTGCCTAAATAGCCTTTAATGTGTGAAATTCCTTTCTTTCATGCGGCACAGTCGAACCAACCAATGGGTTGCGAAAGTCTGTAATTCTAGCCATTTTGAATTGAAAAATACCAGTAGATATTTTTCACAAGGCCCGGTAAAGATTCCCACAACAGAAATAAGAATTAGCCAGCCAGCCACATAATGTGTATATCAGTATATAATTGTCATTTCCGAATTAGACACAAAAGAAAGGGTATAGTATTGCTTCCTTTAGGGCGCGGCCAAAACTTTTTGCGGTAAAAAAGTTTAATAAAACATCTAATAAAGTCCAATTTCGAGGTATCATCGTCACTGAGCTGTATAACTAGTCTCAACAAGTTCTTTCTACACGTCTCTAATATATCACTGCCCTATTAAATAAGCATATAGATAGAAATAGAAAGCATACACTCACACATTAACTTTATATCAATCAATCAATCAATTAATTAATTAGTTAGTTACGCTTCTACAATTAATTGGCAACAGTAGCAATTTCCATTGCTGCGCTTCAGCAAACTACAGTACAGACCAAAATCACTTGCTACAGACTCCGGAGGCAAAGAGGAGTCAGAGTCGCTTGATTCTGGAGTCAAAGTGTAGCCTATAGAGACATGTCCAACGCAAGCTTTTCGGTAAATTTATCCAACACAAGTTACTTGTACATACATACATACACACACACACACACACATATATATATATATATATATATATATATATATATATATATATATATATATATAATCTGTCTTTTTGCATTTTACCAAATGCTGCAAATGAGAAATAGGGCATACGAGACTTGGGAAGTGGGTTGTGTAACGTAGCGGTCAGCGTAGAAGGCGGGTCTTGCAAATTGCAACGACAGCCGCGCAGTAAAGTGTAGTTGAAATTGCAGCTTGGGTTTATAAAGGCAGTTAGAAAATTTAGTCGTAGGCCGGGATGGTCTAGTGGTCAGCGCGTCTGCCATTAGACGTCTGCCATATTCCGGAGTGTAGCAGAAGGCACAGGCTCGATTCCTGTCCTGGTCTTTTCTGGAAAAGGGTATGGGGGGCGACCCCCCACCTTTCATCTGGCGCTGTGCGAGTTGGGTCGGACCAGGGATATACGCGGATTGGGGATAGGATTGGGGGTTTCAACCCCTACAGGTACGCCGCTGAGTTGTGATTTGGTTGTTAGGTTGCGGGTAATCCTTTGAAAACCCATGAGTTCATTTGTGTAAGGTTTCGGGTTATCCTGAGAAAACCCCCAAAAACCAGAGATCTAACTCTACTTTTGACAGGTTGTAGATTCAGATATCCAGCTTTCAGGTTTCGGGCCAGTAGCCAATTACCATAACCTTGGCATCACATTTCGTGAAAGTTTCCCTGCCCCTGTCTACAATGCAGTGGCTTGGGTATAAATATGATCTTCTCTTGTTTAGCACCCGCACTCTGTAATAGATCACTGAAATCACGCGACTCACAAATGTACGGGTTTTAATTAGATATTCTTAGCATTGTTCAGTTAGGCAGAATCCTATTTCTGCAAAAATTTATAGCAAGTATAGGTGTACATAAGGGTGGACACGGGTCAATTTTTAAATTAATTGAAACTTTTTTATGCCTGACCAGACACTAGTGGGTAACCCACGACCCAACCCGCGCTCTACAACTCGACAAACGGCCCACTTTGAACCACCATTTTAAGACACTATACCTGAGTGATTGATTGTTTTTAGCTAATGCCCAAGTCTAATTTCCACACTGTACATCTGTACGGTTTTCATACTGATAACTGTAACCGAATGGCACTAATACCCAGTACACGGGGCTTAAGTATGGGGGAGGGCTTGCCCGGACTCTCGGAAATTTCAGGGGGGCTTGTTCCAACGTTTGCGGGACGAACTCATAAAAACGCAAAAAATTTTAAAATTTTGCCTAAAAATAAGAAACTTTTTTAAAATTTTACTATTTTCACAATTATTAGGCTTTTTGCTCATTTTTGAAGCATTTTATAGTCATGTCATGTTGTAATGTCAACACCAAATTTTTAGTTAGATAAATATATATTCCATTTCAAAACTAAGTTCATAGTTGGGCAAATCTTTAACGTTAATATTTCACAACAAAATAAAAACACTTTGCAATCTTGATGTTTTGTTTTTTTTAGTATTTTAGTTTCTAGAAATATCCAAAAATGCTTCCACATGAGAAATAATTCTTCGAAAGGATAAATAATTTTTCATTACTCAACTCTGAAAATTGCCAGTTAGCTAGCCGAACCAAAACGACTTGGACATTTTGTAACGATCACATCATTATTCAGCAGTTAATTTCCCTTCAAATGTAGCAGACAGTTTTACTATAAACTATACTGCATCTCAATCTAGCTTGATGCCACACTTCAGTCCGTATATATACCTGACTCCATGACGATAGGAAATCAAACATGAACAAGCGTAGGCCGCAGGCAAAGTGGGACAGTTGAAAATGAAACCAAAAGGTCAATGCGAGTTCTTTTCTGCAGGTACTAGACTGGTGTCACTGCTGTCAGCCTTTCGGTTCGGGTAGGCTGGTTCCCATCCAGTTATCTTACTAACATAACGTCCGACAAGAAATAGTTGCGCCACTTGAGAAAACGAAACATGTAATTTCGCAACGAAAAGAATAGAGCTATCAAGAGTACAGCAAGTAGTCGCAGAAGTCATGTCACTAAAATAAGTTTTTGTCTGACTTTCGACTAAGACCCTTAAACATATTAGAGGTAAGGCCTGATGAACGGCACACAGAGGGAAGGGGAAGGGGGCTTTACGAGTATGTTGCCAAGCCTGCCAAGCCCATTTCATACTTGTCCTCGAGGATTAAGGACATACGGACAGGAAAAGAACACATTTGCTGAGACGAATTGACTGAATCGTTTACACTACTTTTCTTTGTAGAAGCACTAATTTAGACTCCAACATTGTTCGGGCAAAAAATTGTCACGATTAGTCAAACCGCTTGTTGAAAAAGTTCTTAGGCTAGGGACAAAAAACAGGGAGAAGGACGAGTATGAACTGAATTGTAGGTATATACCATTTCGTTTTCACCAACGCTCATCGCTCATCTAAACTCAAACCTCACTTGATTTGATTTTTTGCATCGAAACTCAAAACTGCAGCACAACTCATTTGATTGTGTGCAATTTATACATCAATGGAAACTGTCATTCAATTCGATCGCTGTGAGTCTCCACAAACATAAATTTCTCCCTAAACCTTCGGAGAGAAGCGGTCTGATCCCAATTAAGCCAGAGCTGTAAAAACTGACAAAATATGCCAATATTTAGTCCGCTATCTCGCGTCACAGACTTAAGTAATATGAGGAATGTGAACTGTGAATTTGGCGAGCAGTTTTGAAATTAGCACGGGACCTGTCACACTCTCAAACCCCCCCGGGCTTGAACCTACTTCAATAAATGACAAAAGTTTTGAGCACAGATCCTCATTTAGGGCGTCTCTGTGTCGCGCAAGACAGTCAGATCATGAAACAAGCCGGTTTGGATGAGTGCACTTTTTCTGCCAGCCATGTTGGTGTTTTACAGGTTTTTTCATGACATTTTTTATGCGTTTTCAACCTTTTTTTCAACGACATATGGCGTCCTGGGAGAAAACGCCTCTATGATGGATGAAGACAGTTTGATTCGAATATTTTTAATCTTCCCAAGACCCATTCACTAGCGTTTTTACGTCCACACACCTGTTTTTTGACGTCGATAACAAACAGCTGATAATCTAGCACTTGATAAGATAAGATAATATACTATTATCTACAGAGCAGAGATGAAACCGGGTCACTTTTTTCTGACCCGGTGACCCGGTAAAACGACAAGCAAAAGCTAGTGTATACTCGTTTTGAAATATATATAATCAAAATGTGTGTATTCATTTTATAATGTATTTAATTAATACTGAATAATTTTCTTAACAAAACGATCTTCATTTGTAGTACAAAGGTTTCGGTCTAATCCGACTCTAGGGCTAATATGTTGATTCTGTCTTTTCATTTGAACATTTTATTTTCACACCATTAATCGACAGAAGCTCAACCAACCGGTTCGTCCCCAGTGGCGGATCTAGAAATTTTCCATGGGGGGTGGGGGGGCTCGGACCCCAATAGGCCCCCCGACCAATAGGCCCCATTTTTTGATATGTGTTAAACTGCACTTAAATGCGATTATAACGCAAAAAACGACACATATCAATACATTTCGTTAAAAAACAAATTTTTTGGACCGAATTTTCATTGAACGTAAAATTGTAGTTCAAAACACCTCAAATTACAAAACCGGCGCGGCGGTGAGGGTGCCCCAACTGTCTATTTTACCCCAATAAAACAGCTTAAATGATACACGTAACAGTGTGTATAGTGTGTGTATAGCAAATAAATAGTGCACAATGCACAAATATGCACATATGCTTTCATGAAAGACAAAAGCAAGGAACAGTAAAGCCATAAGGCTGCAGGGGCATACATGTAGTTGGGGGGATGGGGGGGGGGAAGACCCCTTCCAAAGTTCGGTCCCGGGGGAGGGAGGGAGGGTCCCGCCAGGGAAAAAAGAGGGGGGAGGGTCTTTGGCCAAAATTTGAAAAAAATTAACAGTTTCTTGTGAAATTTAAGCAATTTTTACCAAAATTTTCCCCAAAATCAGTCAAAATCTGTGTTTTTTGGTCAAAAAAGGTAAAAATTGCGTCATTTTTGGGAGGGGGGTCAAAAATGAGTTGACGCAGGGGAGCGGGGGTTCCACCAAGGGGGGGAGGGGTACCCAAAATTTTGGTGCTGTAACATGTGCAGGGGTCTGGGGGCGGCAGCCCCCAGAACAAAATTTGAGAAAAAATTTTATTTTTAGGCCGATTTTGATCAATTGGAAACGTATCGGAAA
The DNA here is from genome assembly GCA_030248245.1 of Trissonchulus sp. WLG1_4. Lineage (NCBI taxonomy): Eukaryota > Metazoa > Nematoda > Enoplea > Enoplida > Ironidae > Trissonchulus > Trissonchulus sp. WLG1_4. Next base: position 74,178 of record JASANF010006388.1, read on the forward strand.
CTTTTTCCAGCCAGGCTAAAAACCAAATAGGGGGGATCCGGGGGATCCTTGTGTAAAATTTTAGTCGTTAAAAATTTCTGGGGAGAGATTTCCCGTCATTAACCTCTCCCTGTGTAACGCCCCTGTTATAGCGACATACGCGGCCACCCTCCCCTAGCGATGACACTGAAGGCCTGAACGACTCACAATGTATGTAGCACAACGAGTGCATCAAGACGTTGCTCAGAGTAAGCCCCCAAGCAAAACGGCTAAACAGTAAACGATCACCTATTCCACAGCCGGCTATAAGGGCCTATTAAATAGTCCTCGAAGCAACATGGAGAGGGACCTACCTCAGCAGGCTATACAAGGGCCTCAATAGGCCCAAAAGCAACATAGAGAGGTGCCTATCTAGTCCACAGCAGGCTATAAGGGCCTAAATAGGCACCAAACCAGCATAGAGAGGGACCTTAGTATACAACAGGCTATAAAGGCCTAAATAGGCCCCAAAGCAACATAGACAGGGGCCTATTTAGTCCACAACAGGCTATAAGGGCCTAAATAGGCCCCAAAGCAACATAGAGAGGGGCCTAACTAGTACACAGCAGGGTATAAGGGCCTAAATAGGCTCCAAGGCAGCATAGAGAGAGGCCTATCTAGTCCACAATAAGGCTGCAAGGGCCTAAATAGGCCCTCAAACAACAAGGAGAGCGACCTACATGTATGCGCAAGTCGGGGGCCTATCGGCCTTTCGGGCCGATAGGCCCCCGACACGATAGGCCCCTCGACCCACCGGGGGGGGCTCGAGCCCCCCCGCCCCCCCCAGATCCGCCTGTGTTCGTCCCCTAACTTTTGTCTATATACAGCACTTGCCTAAAACTATCTTTGACTCGGGCTATGTAGGTTTGCGCTTGAACAAAAAAGCAAGTACAATAATTTTTCAAAAATGAGCGTTCAGATCACGTGACGATGCTTGAATCTGATTTAAAAAATTTAGACCAAAATCGTTCTCAGCTTCCCTCTAAAGACCGTTAAGAGTTCCAGTTTGAGTTATTATCAAGCTTTCTCTTAACATCTCAAAAAACAAAAGTCTGTACCAGTCTGCGATAAACACCCAACACACCCAAAACACAGCGGCCAATGCTATATGAAATTAGATTTGGCAACACTTTACTATAACTCAGTTCCAGCCCAATTTGTAATCTAAACATAAATTCCTCTAAGCTGAGAGTAGTTCAAATTGAGTTATATTATATTCAGCAGGCTAGACATTGTATTTAAACAGCTTGGCTATTTTAACTGAGTCTTATAGGATCTTTATGGAAAATTTGGTTAAAATGATTAGAATTAAACTTATTAGGTTAAACACACTCAGCTGTTTAAACTCAGAAGCACTTTAAGCTAGTTCCTTAGGTGGGAAACGGTAAATTCTTGAAGGGAGGGGTGGCTATGTAATAATAATAATGATATTCAGCAGTAAGATTTGATTAGTATGTAGTGTATTTTAATTGGCTAAATCCTTACTTTTTGTATGTTTTTAAATGTTTTACATCCTTTATCCGCCAAAAAAACCCAGTTCCAAAGTCAAACATGCTGTGATTCGATTTCAGACAACTGTAACTTCAAAGTTGACTTCAATCTTTGAACAAACGAAGATAAATTAAAAAACAAAACCACGATTTTTTGTTATTTCCCTTGAAAAGCACGTGGTTTCCTGGAATTAGTCAGAAGAAGTCTGGACAAATTCTTTATCAGACCGCGTTAGATGTGCTAATTCTTCTGGGACATAAAAATTGACTAACGACTTGATAAACAAAACGTCAGACTGAATCCATTCTGGACTTCCGGTTTCGATCCAGACATTTTTGCACCAATTTTTTTGCGTTAGGAGATCATAAAGCTCGGTCCATACTTATTCATAACCAGCCTGTTTCATACTGATTCATAAAGATGGTTCATATATACTACATATACCACCACACATGTAACGGAGTCCAAATTTTTGAAAGACTCACCGACCAAACCTTGGAGGCCCTCCTCCCTTGAACGGCCAAAAATACCCAAAATTTCGAAAAAATTTGTAAAATTTGCGAAAAAACTGCCATTTATTATTATTTTTGCCAAAACTTTGCGGACCCCCCGCCCGGCCCCTCAATTTCGGAAGATTTCGAGTGGGGGTCCCTTCCCCGTTCCCCAACTAATCGCATTAATGCCTAGTTTTGACCCTTTGCCCAGAACATCTGTTAGGTGATAACTCTAAAATCACCCCATCAAGTTTTTCGTCCACTGCACGAGTTACCGAAGTTTCTTAACCTCTACAAAACAGCTGACCACTAAATTTAATGAATTTTGGGGGTGGTTCGTTAAAAATTTTGCGTACTGACGAATAACCAAAGCGTCTTCTTAAAGACAACTAATCATCTGAAACTGAAGAATTTCCTTTCTTCTGAAGTTTTGGAAACGGTTTTTTGCTAGTTTTTTATGAAAATGAGATGCAGGGCGGTCACGTAACTTTTTAACGGATGACTCCGACGTGATTGCCTCGACGTTTCTAAAATCAACAAAATTTGACCAATTTCGGCAAATCTTAGCTCCCTGCTTCCTTTCCAAGCCAGTCAGGCACTATAAGGCTTTTTTTTCATTCGGAGTAAATCTTTTTTTCAGCTTTTCAACAAATCAGCTTCCTAAAGTTTGAGCAAAAAAGGCAAATTAGTCTCTTTAAATTCTGCTCAGTCACTGACTCTATTTCCTCACAAGTGGAATCGAAAGTAAATGACCGCATTTAGGATTTTACCCGAAAATAGATTTATATGTTCTAAATTAGATTATATACATATATAGTAGAGCATGATGGTTTTTAGTTAACCGATAGTTAGTTTAGTTAAACATAGTTGAGATTCATGGTTAAAGACCAGTTGAAAGGTTCGTTGAAAGTTGAATGAACGAAACAAAATCACATCAAAGTTACGGCATTCAAAATAGGATTTTAGGGTTTATATTTTTTCTCAAAACTACACCACGACTGTCATACTCTTTCATAACTATATACTCTTCTACTGCAGATCCCAGTTTATACTAAAAAATGTGTTTCAGATTATTATTAAATGCCGGATTACGATTGATCACTGAACGAATCATTCATTTATTATTCGATCCATCGTTCCATTCCAGTTAATGGAATGTCGACTCCATTTACAAACGTAAGCGTAGCGCCCACTACATTCCAGACGAATAATTTCTACTATTTCTCTGTGGTCTACACGGGTTTAGTACTCCTGATAGGATTTGTGGGCAACGGCCTCTTTCTGCTGAGCCACGGGACGCTCAAACGTCGACGCGGTCACAACAGCAGCTCGGCTCAACTCTATCTCATTGCTATCGGAGTCTCAGATATGTGTGCTCTTGTCACCCTTCTGGTCACCTGGCTTCAAACCATCACTACTGAGCCACTCCTCCTGAGCGATTTATCCTGCAAACTGACCACTTTCCTGGGATATCTGGGATCTTTTCTCTGTCCCTGGTTCATAGCTGAGCTCTCTCTGGAGCGATTTTTTGTCGTCCAGTTTCCCCTCTGGCGCAGAACGGTCATTTCGGCCAGACGAACCATTTTTGTCATTTTCACAACCGTTTTGGTGGGCTCAGTTTGTAATTTTCTGACTCTACTGGCCACAAAATGTTTGCGTCCTCTCAACAGCTCGAATTCTTTCTGTGGTATTCACACACAGTACGTGGAGTCCATGTATATGCTTAGTATCTTTAACATGATTGCCGTTTTTACCATTCCATTGCTATTACTGATCATTATGAACGCTGCTATAGCCGTGCTACTGATACGACGCTTGCGTCAGACGCGCATACGTAACTCACTGCGGGGCAGATCACGTGATGTGCCGCCAGCGTCGCCAAAGTCACAAATAACTAACGGCGGCACGCCAGAGCCACTATTCACAACGCCAAAGTCGCAGCGTCGCAGTCTATTTCGGGCAAACACACAAGCAGCCTTGCTACACGCTGAAGATAGTCACATTACTCAGAATCAGCGCTATCGCTGTATGTCGGCCAATTTCGCCACACTGCCTAGTGTCAGGCCTAGTCTCCGACCTTGGAAGTCGAGCATCAGTCATCGACTAAGCTCCAGCAGTGCTGTTCGCTCCAAAATCAACGGTCTGGGCTGGCAGCTGAGCAAGGAAGACAATGCGGTTCTGAAACTGATTCTCATCTCCATCCTCTATATCGCCATGAATCTGCCGATGTACAGTATCCGCCTGCACGCCTACATTTCGCCCGACGATGACAGCGAAGCGAGCGGCTGGCTAGTTAACGTGGAACACTACTCCTACCTTCTGTTCACCACACAGTACTGCGTGCACTGTTTCGCCTACGCTCGCTTCGCTAACCTAAAATACAATATGGGCTTCTCTGTGCGACGCTACAGCGAGCAGCTGAGCAATTTCACTGGCCGCGGCGCTAGGCCTAGTGTTTTTGTGGCCGAGCAAGGCCGGTTATTAAGCCACTTGCCGGCCACACCGACGACCAACGATATGAGAGCCTCCGGATTGGTGGAGGAACGCGACTCCCACACCACAACGTCGCTGGATTATTCGGAGCGAAACGCAAAACTTAGCAAACTCCTAACACCGCCAGATACACCCAGAAGCCTGATTTTTGAACATGTTTTTCATCAGCAGCTGATCAATTAGGAATAAGCGGATTAACCGGCCTAAAGTTGTATTTGCTACATATGTAAATAATATGTAGATAATAATCGACTATTTTTTGACTGGTTCGGTTTTTATTTCTCTGGGGTACATATGGGGGGCGTCTGGGGGGGGGGCAAGCCCACCACAGATTCGAGATATTGGGACAAGCCCTCCCTCACATTTCACCAATCGGGACGCGTACCCTTCCTCGATACTTAGGCAACGGTGCTTTGAAACGCAAAATTTGCTCTGAGTGGCTGAAAAATGCTGCAAAAATGAGCAAAAACCTGAGAAATTTGCATTCAAATAAATTTTTTTTCAAAAATTTCAAATTTTTAAGCAAAACAAAAGTTTTTGCGTTTTTGGTGTCTTCAAGTGCCTCAAATGTCAGAAAAACCACTGCCTAATATTTCCAGAAACAGGAATAAGCACCCTCCCCCACACTGACACCCCGTGGCCCGTGTACATTTATGCCTGTATGGGATTGCATATGGGATAATTTTTATTTTTTTAAATGTCATAAAGATAACGTTTATTGTGCTATTTTGCTGAAAGAGAATTAAAAATGACCATGCTATTTTTTTGTAAATAAAATACATATCTATAACTCAGAAATTGTGCCGAACTAGTGTCAACCTTTTGCTTTATTAACCATAACTCAAATGATTTTGTCCTCGTGCTTGTAAGGACATTAGATAAATTTATTGTTATTAAATTTATTAACTTAATCCAACTGCCAGATCGAAGGAAAACAATTCCTGGTGTTTTCGATAGAACTGAAACAATCAGGGGAGGATCTAACCAGACAAAAAAATAGGCGAAAAATCGCAGCTTTAGGCAAAACCTAAGCCAAAACCTGACGAGTTCGAGTTTGTTCTAGCTACATCCAAGACTCACAGTCGTAACAGAACCATGAAAACTTTTATGCACAATGAAGTAAGATTTGTGCTTACGCTTACGCGAAATGCAAACGCTTACGTAAAAGCGTAGAGCCAAGGCGCGCTTAACAACACCAACAGTTTGGTACACCTTGCCCCCTTAGCAATACCACCCCTCCCCTGAGCATACTCATTTACATACTACCCCCCTCTCTCCGACAAACACCGTTGCAATTTTTACCCTTTTCTAGTTAAAAATTAGCAATTTTTACCACTTTCTGGCCAAAATTTAGTGAAAAAACTGCAAAAAATTAATCAAACGTCCTCTTTTTTTACAAAATACACTGAATACACAGTGCCATCGCCAAAAATTTTGCACACGCCGGAACACTCCCCCTTTTTTACCCCTGGCCGGACCCCCGCTCCACTAAAACCGAATTTGGGGGGATACTGCCTCCCTCCCAATCCCCCAACTATGTAAGCGTGTGTTTACGGTCACCAAACCAGAACCAGGACCAATGCAGTCTATCCGCTGAAACCGATTCAAGCTTCAAAACGAGACTTCCTTATATACTGGCTCTGGCAAGCAAGTGTGTTACCGCTCCAATAATATAACCGTAAATCCATGCTGTCACATTCGCTACAATACAATCTACTATGGAGAGCACTGAAATCCGATTCACCTTATGACAACAGGTGTGTCTATAAATCCACCATCTACGGTTCTCTTGTTGGTGTCACTGTTCTTGTTACGACATATTTCCAGAGCCTGTATGTTTATGGTTAAATAGTTACAAACATACATGTATACACGGGGATTGAAAGGCACATCCCCTCAACATCGAGGGTCCAGGGTCAGTGTCGGACAAATCTGAGCAAAAAGGGAGTAAAAAAAGCCATTTTTTGCAAAAACTCCTGAAAATTTAAAGTTTATATTTTCAGTAGATACGGTTAGGAAGGTCTCCAAAATTTCGACCCCGTTACATGTATGGTTAAAAGCGATGCAACCAGGTGACTAAGACTAAGAGGTCACCGGAGGCTGGTTTACCCGCACCCCCCCCGCTCCCAGGGTGAGGTTCAGATTAAAAAGCATTTTTACTTTTAAGGCATTTTTGGTTTTTTAGCTCGTGGTAAAATGGCGGCTTTAGACTTTGGGGACGGTCGACAGCCCTCGGTATTGAACCAAATCTATCTGCACTGTGATTCTACATTTACCTAAAACTTAAAAGCTTCCCCCGGTGGTTGTCCCGTGACCCAGTCACCCGGTTTCATTTGTAACCGAGGATTTTAACCGAAATGGAATTTATCGGATTAGATTAAAGCTACCAAATTCAATCGTATGCTGTGTTATTATTCAAATATATATAATCATTACGCTCGGCTCGATTCACGCTTACACCGATATGACCGTTCAACCAGCAAAATTACTAAATATTCACGCCACAGTCTGATCTTATATATATACTATTAGTTGTGTGATTATTTCGTAATTTTGCCGGATGAACGGACATACGGTTGCAACTCGCAAGTACGAGTCGATTCTAAATAAAATTTTGCTAAATCCAATTTAGCAAAAGACTCTTATAGATTTATCGTTATATCCAGCAAGGGCTAATACATATGTAGTTTACATATACAGTAGCTGAGCAATATAAGCTCATTCTTACGAAAAATACCATCGAATTCACCAATGTCACGTAGTCACCTGATATAGTTATTCTCATGGAGTGTTTTTTCGAGTCGCCGATCACAGCGGACCAATCAGACTAGCTGAATCCAAGTTTTTTTAATTTTTTTCATGGAAAGATTTCTAAACCAGCTGAATCACAAAATTAATCATTTATCACACGCAAACGGTATTAATCTCAGAGCACAAACTAAGCTCACCCAAAACACGCATTGTACGCGGAAGAAAAATTTCAGGCTAAAGTTCAGCAATTTCGTATATAAAAGTTTCTCATGAGGTTAAGTCTCGTTTATACTAACGTGAGCGCAATGAACATAGAAGCTGAGACAGCTAGAGGACTGATAGCTTAGTGGTGTAGAGCGCTGTTCTGCTGACTTATGGATGGGTGGATACAATCCTCCTAAGCTCAGTTTTCTGTGTCCGCAACAATTTAATGTACTAATTTATGGACTGAACAAATTGAATTTTTCTATCTATATTTTTGACTGAACGAGCCCAAGCAACACTAATAACCAATTAATTAAGTAATTAATTACTTAATTATGTCTTTAGATGGAGATTACATTTATATTGATTGATAGACCATCAGCTACATATCGAGCTTCACAAAAACACTAACTACAACCATATATTGTATAAGGCTAAGCGACGAACGTTTATATCAAATTTTACAATCATTTTTTTATTCTTATCTCACTAAAGTCGTTAAAAAATCTGATAGGTAGCTGCTCAAAATCTGAATTACAAAAAATCACAAGCTTCATACAGCTAAATGCGTTATAAAATATTAAACATCGCAATTACCCTTTTCAGTAAGCACTTAACTTTAACAACTACATACCCATCTTATTCCAGACTTAATCTCCTTAAACTGCAACCATGGATCAAACGGATGAAGAACTGCTCGTCTTAATCCGCGAAACCGAACAGCAAGACCCTGGCAATCCTTACAGTCACCGCTACAGTAATCACAGTACCGTACCCCGCAAAACAATGGATATTGTCGAAGGCATTCCCTTGGAATTCCACCATTTTGCCTTTGTCTACACCGGTATTAGTTTATTGATTGGGATGACTAGCAGCAGCTACTATATGATCCGCTATACCCCCGTGTGGCGTCGGCAACACTGCGTCACCAGTTCGGCACTATATCTGATCGCCATAGGGGGGGCGGACCTGGCAGCTCTGTGTATAAATATCCTGCAATGGCTGGAAAAACTACCCAATATTACACCTTATGATGACAACGCCCTGATATGCAAATTAGCTACGTATCTGGGCTACATCGGCAGCTCGCTTAGCTCATGGTTTATCGTTCAGATCACACTGGATCGATTTCTGCTGTTCAAGGTGAGGTGAGATTGATTTTGAATCAAATCTGACTGATTCAAAAATATTTATGATTGATTTTTATTAAAAATCAGATTAAGGGGGTAATCGCGTTTTTAGGTGTTTTTTTAAAAAGCCATAGCTCAGCGTTTACAAATTCAAATCACAAGCGGTCTTTTGCATTAGGTAGAACAATATCTTTCCTAAATGTATGCCATGCCTTGAAATTTAACCTGTGATTTTCTTTCCAGTATAAGCGACTAAAGAAAGGTCCTTTCCAAAATATTAAAATTTTTTACAAAAAGTTTGCGCCACAGCTCTGAATCATACGATTACCTGTTGGGGCTGAAAGTTGGTAAGGTTTTTGACATGTTTAAAATCCCCAGGCATGTCCCCCACTTTTTTAATAACTAGTCAATTTACTGAGAAAATAGCTGAAAAGCAAACGCACCGAAAATTTAAGATATTTTCTTGAAATTAAAACCCTCTAAAAATGTCCACAGGTGAAATTTCAAAAAAGTGAAAGACATGCCTGGGGATTTTGACCTTTACAATACTGTCCCAAAAATTTATGCTCAGGCGTCACTTATAAGTTGAGTACTGGTGGCGCAAAGTTTACATAGAAATCACAAAAACCTCGAAAACGCAACTACCACCTTAAATGGATTAGATTTACAGTGGATTGCACCAAATCGGTCTTGCTGGGCATTAGCCTAAACTGCTTTAGCTCAGGCTTAAGTCCACTGCACCAATGATGATCTGCGTTGTGTAAAGGCCTATTCACACGAGGACGCATTTTGCTCCATGGCGCACGCCATGGAGCATGATCGGGCGCATTCTATTTTCACACTGCCTGCCTGCTGCAATATTTCATACAATGCAGTAGGCAAGTGTGCGTGTGCCCCCGCTCGTGCTCCCTCGTGTGAATAGGCCTTAAAACCTTTAAGTTCAGTTGAAACTGAGGTTTAGCTGCGATAACTGGTAATTAACTAAATCGATGTAACTGAGAGCTCAAACTCAGTGTTCAGTTTTGGAGCAGTCTACCGATAAGCTGATATTTTAGTTCTAACTAGCTTAATAACCCTGCGTCAATAATTTGGTAAGAAACTTGCATTTCCTGCTGCGTTATTATCCATACCAAGAGTACATAATAGCGTCTGACCCTATATAGAAGAAGAGTGAGACACTCTCCATCTCCAGCCTGCCTGTGTTCTAGGACAGGCAGATGCGCTGGTCGTTTTCAGGCTACATGTTGACATTCTGTGCAACATGTGGCTGGCCAATCAGCGCGTAGATTCTGTGCGAAACACACGTTCGCTAATGCGTTGATAAGCATTAAGATAGGGATAAAAGGTTAATAACTCATTATTTATTGATAGTCTGCTTGCAAAAACAATAAAAAAGGTTTGCAAATACCTTTAGGGATATTTTGGCAAACTTTCAGCGAAATTGATTGAGAAACTTTTGAGATATAAACTTTTGTAAATTTCCTTTATCCCTATCTCGTTTTATGATTGGAGCACGTGCACAGGCGCTGGCCAATCAGAGAATAGGAGCTTGCTTCTGATTGGCCAGCCACATGTTGCACAGAATGTCAACATGTAGCCTGAAAACGAAGAGCGCATGTGCCTGTGCTAGAACACAGGCAGGCTGGATAGTGTCTCACTCTTCTTCTATATAGAGTGAGACGCTATTATGTACTCTTGTCCATACCCACACATTCAAATCAAATTCTCCGTTGAATCATTGACTCCGGAATCAAGTGACTTCGACTCCGCTTTGACTTTGAGTGTGTCTGTAGCTAGTAATCTTGATGGGTAGTGTACTTTCAAATCACAAATGGCCACATCTCAGGCAGGGGCGGTCCCAGGGGGGGGGGGGCGGGGGGGCGGCGCCCCCCCCCATCGAAATTTTTTTGACTGAAATTTTACACAAGGGTTTGGTTTTTACCCTTTGGTTTTTATGGTCCGGACGGAAAAATTTTCTGATGCGTCCCCAATTGACCAAATTTGGCCTAAAAATGAAAAATTTCCCCAAATTTTTTCCTGGGGGCTGCCGCCCCCAGACCCCTGCAACTCTATGGCTTACTATTCCTTGTCATTATCTTTCATCAAAGCTTACAGTATACATGTATACATGAGTACATTATGCTGCATTTGCATGTCTACACGAGCATATTATGCTGCATTTAGTTGTGTAATACACTGTCTTCTGTCTGATGTGACATTCCCATCATGTGTTTTATTTTTCTGTCGGAGAAAAATTTCTGATACGTCTCCAGTTGACCAAATTCAACCAAAAAATTGAAAAATTCTCCATTTTTTCTGGGTACCCCACTGGTTTTTACTACAAACAGACTCAATTCATTGACCTTGATATGGCTGCGGCTATAACAATTTAGCGTAAAGCTGAAAAACGCTATTATAAAAAGTCAAAAAATTTCTTCAGACCTCCGCCCCCCCCCCCGAAATCGAAGTCTGGGACCGCCAGTGATCTCAGGGTTCCCAGCCTCTCCCCTCTGATTTAGTCATCCGCTAAACCGATGGATCCTGCGTCTTCTGCATTTCAGGCGGCCTTTCCCTGCCGCAGCGGTCGTTCACTGCGCAAGACTAAACACTGTATCGCCGTCACCACGGTCATCGGCCTCATCTACAACCTTTGGTTCCTCCACATCGCGGACGTGTTCGACACGCCCGTGGGAAAAACCTGCGGCATCAGTTCAGAGTTCATCTACAGTCTGCAAATCTTCGACATTCTGCAGAATATACTCGTCTTTTCCCTGCCCATCACCATTCTACTGGGGGTGGCCATTGGGACCACTTATCTGGTCGTCACTAGGTGGCGTCACGGATCCACTCTGAGCGACTACTATCGAATCAGCGCTGACGCCAGTATGGGTCGGTTGGTGCTGACAGCACAGCAGCGGCGTCACAACCAAAACATCGGTGCCTCCATCATAGTGGCGACTATATGCTATATCGTACTGAACGTGCCCATGTATACGCTGCGACTCTACCTATACCATCCCCAGAGCGTATCCTTGCATCACTACGTGATGGAATTGATACAGTTACTGTACACCAGTCAATACTGTATTCACTGTTTGATCTACGCCAAACTGGTACCCCGGCGCCTAGTGGCCACCTCCCATAACAGCTCTATGCAGCGCAGCCCGACGCCACGCAAACGGCAGCGATCTCAGCGCAAACGCTTGATGCGATTCGAATCACAAATGCGAGTGCGAATGTACACTGAGTCGGACGTGCCAGGTTGGGGAAACACTGAATTGGTCGATTCATACTTACAGCCGCATGTCCGTTCACTAGGCAAATTATCTACAAAAACATCACGTGTAGCCAGATTATATTGTAACTAAATCACGTGTACAAAACTTGAGTAATTCCTTTTTTTGTCGGCTAATACGGCTCGATTAATACTTACAGCCGTTCAACCTGCAGAATGACGTCAGTAGCAGCCTAGTGCAGTGGATCAGCCAACGCATGTGACGTCATTATTTCGTCATTTAGTCGGCTGAACGGACATACGGCTGTAAGTATGAATCGACCCTAAAAAGACACGCTAATTATGAACCGAGAGCAAACAAGTTACCTAATGTTTGTCAGACACAACTGCTTACAATAACAGTATAACACCTAACTTTAATGATGTGGCTGAATTAGCCACACAAAACGGCATCAACTAAATGTCCAGCGTGAATGTCAAACCCCTTCTAGTGAGCATTACTAGCAGGTTTTTACCAAAAGTAGCCGATTCAAGTTAACTAATAATACCCCATAACTTTCTTATTCATTCTTTTGCTACAAACCAGTGTAATACATTGCTCTATTGTTCTTTCAGATCTAGTCAAAACGGCATTCTACATAGACAAGCGCAAGATGCGTCAATGCAGGAAAAAGGCGGAGTCAAACAGACTGTCACGTGACATGACACAGAACAACAGTTTCGCTGACCCTGCTCCCGGCCATACCGGCCTACGCAAAGTGAACAGCGCAAACACAGCCTCTGAGATCTCGTCAATTATTGTTAATCTGTGAAGCTTGTTAATAAAATATCGCGTGCCTGTGTCATAAACCGAGGTGACAGGTCTATTAGATATTTGTGGCTCATGTGTTCTATATGACTTGACTAATATGTACTCTTGCTGCCGTAAGCCTGACATAGTAACTCGTATTGTCCTGATTTCAAAGTGGCTCAAAGGGTCAGACTAAACTGGATTTAACGGATTGTATCTAAATTTATTTGTTCAAAAAACACGCGAATCATTGACGTTATGCAGCATTAAATTTGGTAATTTGTATTTAATACTTGAAATATTTTAAAACGAGCGAGTATCATAACGCAAAGTTTATCTGATATTCTGATGCGTTTTTTCTAGCAAATACAGTAAGTTTACATGTAATCCACCAATTTGAGATAAGGCCAAATAAACCAGTAACTATGTACATAGATCTTCACAGCAATTGATCTAACTATTTGCGCAAGTCCTTATCCGGCACTTTACTGAACATCCAGCACCCTTTTAGGAGTTGGGCCTAGCGTTTGTGACCAACCGTAATTTTCGGCCGGCCGGTCAAAATCGGCCGGCCGGTTAAAAACACCGGCCGGCCGGCCAGATTTGACTGAATGACGAAATTAGGCCGGTACAGGGTTTTTTTTTGAAAATGGAAGGTGTGTCCAAGTTGTGTCCGGCGAAAAAAATTTGTGTCCCGTAAGCGTCGAGTGTGTCTGGGTGTCAGTTCGGCCGTTCGAGTCAAGCAGGTTTTTTTTTAATTTTGCGTGCATAATATTGTGCAAAAATTTATATTTTTGTGCAAACTAAATGCGTTTTCTTTGCCTATATAAAAGCAAATATATGTGTTTTTATACCTATAGAGATACGTAGATTTTTTCGATCGGGTAATAAAAACCGCAGAGGGGTCTCTTGTGTGATAATTCAGTGGGAAAAAAATTACGTGGGGTATGAATTCCCCCCTACCCCCTCCCCTGGGTACGCCCTAAAGCCATACCAGTGGCAGATCCGGGAATGTTTTCAATGAAACGGGTATATAAATAAAAATAATTTCAAGATTTGCATTAATCTACTGAAACACAACAGCCAATACTACAAATTCGTATTGGCTAATAGTCAATACGAAACGTATCGACACCGGGTAAGAAAAAGCAATGGGTTTAAAGTTTCTAACGTCACATTACAGTCTAAATGCAGCATAATGTATATACTCATGTATATACATACAGCACTGGCGGTCCCAGACTTCAATTTCGGGGGGCGGAGGTCTGAAGAAATTTTTTCACGTTTTATAATAGCGTTTTTTAGTTTTACGCTATCTTGTAAAGCCGCGGCCATTTCAAGGGCAATGAGTTGAGTCTGTTTGTTGTAAAGGCCAGTGGTGTACCCAGTAAAAAATGGAGATTTTTCATTTTTTAGGCCGAATTTAGTCAGCTGGAGACGTATCAGAAAATTTTTCCGACAGGAAAATAAAACACAGGATGGGAACATCAGCCCAGTAGCCCGTTTCAATAAACTCACAGGCCCACAGGCACAAATTTGTGGGCCTGTGACCTGTGGCCACAGGTGCCTGTGAATCCCGTTTCAATAAGCATGAAATGCTGCCTGGCACAGGCCACAGGCACAGGTCACTATTCCACAGGTGACGCACACAATGTGACTGCATGCTCGGCTTGCCAGCAAACGCACAAAGGTACGCTGCTGAAAAACAGCCTGCTGTTATATGCGCGTTATATGAATTTCGCTGTGCCTGTGGCCTGTGAGCTGTGACCTGTGCCTGTGAGATATTGAAACAGAATTCACAGGCACAGGCTCACAGGCCCACAAATTTGTGGGCCTGTGAGTTTATTGAAACGGGCTACAGACAGTGTATTACACAACTAAATGCAGCATAATATACTCGTGTACTGTGTAGACATGCATAGGCTTTGATGAAAAATAATAACAAGGAATAGTAAGTCACAGAGTCGCAGGGGTCTGGGGGCGGTAGCCCCCAGGAAAAAATTGGGGGAAAATTTTTATTTTTAGGCCAAATTTGGTCAATTGGAGATGTATCGGAAATTTTTTTCGGTAAACCTAGCTACATCATCACCATAAGCATTGTCAGGGGCTTCTCGAGAGGTGTGTCTAAGTTGTGTCCGGCAGGAAAAGATTGTGTCCCGCAAGAAAAAATTGTGTCTGGACACACTTCTGGACACAAAAAAAAAACCTTGGGCCGGTATAACAATCAGACTCATCCAAATTCATCCAAATGCAGATTGTCATTTTGGCATATATAATTTAGCCTAATTGCTTTTGTCCAAAAATTAGCCAGCCGGCCACGGCCGGCCGAAATTCACCGCCGGCCCGGCCGCCGGCTTACGCGGCAGTTCACAAACACTAGTTGGGCCATATAGGACCTGAGCTAAGCTATTTATCTACGGACAAACTTAACACCCTCACAGACTTCGTATGAACCGTTCAAAAGCCTGATCAAAAATTCCGTCTACACTTGATCTTGGACTCGTTTAGTGAAACCATAACATACATGTATGAGATAGGGGGTGGGGGGGCACACCCCCCCCCCCCTCTCGAAACAAATCGGGGAGCCGGGGTGAGGGTTTCCCGGATTTTGGCCAAAATTGGGTAAAAATTGTATTTTTTTCACACATTTTGCAAAACTTAGGTTATTTTTCGATCGATTTGTGGAGGGAGGGTCCCAATAGTTGGTCGGAGAGGCAACAAATTTTGACCCTGCTGCATGTATGGATCCTACTATATAAAGCGACCCTCACAGCTTTACAGTGCAGCTACATAAGCAACGCAGACTGTACATTCTGTATAGAGCGCCGATGAGCAAATATCTAATAAGTAAACAACAGCTCCAAAACAGCTGGCTTCAGTAACTTGCTCACGAAAAAAGCACAAAAAAGTTTTCAAGTTTACAGTTTTTTGAAAAAAGTTGTACAAAATCAACTTTTATTACACACATTTTGAACTTTCTATTTGTGTGCAGTTCAGCTTTGCATTTGCATCTTTCATTCTCTGGAAAAACCGATTATGTGTGCTAAAAAGTTCATAGAGTTGATTTTGAAGTTAATTTTGAACTAATTTTAAAGTAAGATTATTTTTCAATTTAGCAATTTTTATCGGATTATTTTTTGGTATAGTATATTATATTCCATTTTTTGACCCAGGGCAAATTCCAAAAATGGATTAAACGGAATAGATTAAAATTTGTTTGCCTAATAACTTATCTCGATGTTGAGGCAGACTTAGTAAATTTTGTGCACAAGCGTTGCTACAAATAAATGCTATCGCAGATTTCGTATAAATTCATACACGATGTCATGAGTTATTGGCAAAACAAATTTTAATCTAATCCGTTTAATCCAGTTTAGGAATTGGCCCCCAATTCAACTCCTAATAACTTATGTCGATGTTGAGGCAGACTTAGTAAATTTTGCGCACAAGCGGGAGGTGTTACAAATAATTGCTATTGCAAATTTCGTATAAATTCATATGCCATGAGTTATTGGCAAAACAAATTTTAATCTAATCCGTTTAATCCATGTTAGAAATTGGCCCCCAATTCAACTGATTCATTTCTAGTTTGAGCGAAGAAACATAAGAAATAAGAAATAGTAGGAAAGACAATTTTATCAGCATGTTGCTACAAATGTGGAGGTTCACCGTCCCCCCTCCCAACCGTAGGTTTCTATATACCCTGTACCCTCCTCTCGATGGCCCTTCACACACCATCCCCCAGATTATGTGTAAACCCCAAAAAATACATTGCCAAGAATTACAGTCAGTAGCCCCGCCCCAGACTGCAAATCTGGAGCTTGACGGTTCGCTTCCTGCTAAGACATTCCTCGTAATGCTTTTGCAAGACACTCCAATTGCTGTTCCCGTAGACTGTTACAAATTACAATAGTTCAACACCGCTTTTGGTCAGACTTAAGCGTAAAGTTTACCGGTATGCAGTGTGTGTGTGAAACGTTTTACACTGTGTTTGTACACCAGCTTTATGCCTAAATGTATGAGGGGGGATGGGGAGGGACCCCCCCGACCCGAAAATTTGGGCATAATTTAGTAAAAATGGCACTTTTTGGGGAAATTTTACAAAATTTTGCAAAATTTATGGTATTTTTGGTAGATCAGGGGCAGAGGGTCCCCAAAATTTGGCCGGAGGCACCAAGAGACCCCCCCCCCAAAATTTTGACCCCGTTACATGTATGGCTTTATGCACTATAACCAAGAGTTCATAATAAGAAGAGTATGACACTCTTCTGGATCCCAGCTTGGCCGCCGCGGACATGCTGCGACCATTATCTCCCGAAAAAGGCCACAACTGTGGGGGGGTACCCCCCTACGCGAATGAAGGCATAGCCCTCAACTGTGGGGGGGACCCCCCCCCCCCGCGAATCAGACCATAGGTCTCAAACGTGGGGAGGACCCCCCCACAAATGAGGGTATACTCTCAAATGTGAGGGGGGACCCCCCCACGTTTGGTGCAACCTAAAAAATGCCCCGGAGACGCCCCGCCGCAGTTTTTTGAGGTAAAATTTTGTTCCTATGGGTGTTTTGAGGTGCTGAACTCGAATCTGGGGCTCATTTTTGTCACCTCGGACCCAGTCGACCCCCACAGGCTACAGTACCAACTTGGGGTCATTTTTTCAAAAATTGAAATTTTTCATGTTTAAGTGTTATTTTGGCCCCTGAACACGAATCCGGAGTCCACTTCCGTCTACGATCCTGTTGGACTCTAATATGTCAGGCGGCTCTCTTTTCCATACTACTATGTATTCGCTACACCCTCGAGGCAGCAGATATTTACGAGGCTTTGGTACAGATATGTATGCATGCAGATACGTAGAATTCTTACGGTAGAAAATTTTTTAACAGTTTTTTGGTGAAAAGCGCATTCTAAGGGATTTTTGTGTTTCTGAATATCCTGATCCTTGGAAGTCCAAATAAGTAAATTTTTGGGTTTTTTCTTTTATTCACCCCACAGTCCGAAATTTACTGAACCGTTTTTCATAATTTTGGCACCGGTTGACTTCTCTTGACATCATAACTTTGAGACAATTACAAAAATTGCCAGTAGGCAACAACGGGTTGCCGACTGTAAGTCGGACACTCTATTCTAGCCAGAGGACCTTTTAATCTAGGCGAAGGAACCTCTATTCTGGGTAAAGGACCCTCTATTCTAAACAGAGGACTCTCTTTAATAGGCACAGGACGCTCAATTTTAAGCAGTGGACCCTCCATTCTCAGCAAAAGATACTCCATTCTTGGCACACAACCCCTTATTGTAGCCGCGTAGTAAAGTCCAACACGGTGCGAGGCAAAAATGGACTCTAAAGTTCGTGTCCCGCGGATCATACTACACCTAACACTACCAAAATCTCAGTTTCGAAAATTTCACGCCTTAGGATCTCCTAAAGGGGGTACCCTGAGGGGGTCACAGGGGGGCCCAGGAGGGTCCTAGGCAAAAATAGACCTCAGATTCGTCTTCAGGGGCTCAAATTACCCCGAGAAACAGCAAAATCTCAGTTTCGAAAATTTGACCCCTTTACCCCCCTGAGGCATGGTACCCTGAGGTGGGGGGCTTTTCGGGGTCCAGGCAGGTGAGGGTTCTAGGCAAAAATGGACCCCGGATTCGTGTTCTACACCTCAAAATACCCCTAGGAACAAAATTTTACCACAAAAAGTGGCGGCGGGGCGTCTCCGGGGCATTTTTTAGGCTGCACCAAACGTCGGGGGGTCCCCCCCACATTTGAGGGTATACCCTCATTTGTGGGGGGAGGGTCCCCCCCCACGTTTGAGACCTATGGTCTGATTCGTGGGGGGGGGTCCCCTAGCGATCGACCGGAGGCTCCGGCTCCGGCTCCGGCTCCGGTCAAATATGTTTGCATGTGCATGTGCTGTTATTTCGCAAATTTTTGTGTTAAAATAGCAAAAAAAGTTAATTTTCACCCATTACAAAAAATCGAAAAGTCATTCCCCCTAAAGATTTGTTCCTGGTTACAACGTGGCTGATATACGCCTAAATTACAGGGGTCGGGGGGGGGGGGCGGGCGGTAATCCCCGGAAGCTACAGACATTTACGGGCACGGCGTCGTATCTTCTACAAAGTGCAATCTTTTCCAAATTTGTCTATTTTTTTGGGTGCATATATTCTTATATACGTATATATATTCTTGACAATTTTGCAAGACGGACACCCTGAAGGCCTGAACAACCAGCTCCCTCTGACTCCTGACACCTGCCCTTGGCACCGCAGTCAAAATGCCATACTGGTCAATTTGACCAAATTTTTGACTTTTTATCAATGTTGATGAAAATTTTTTGTGAGATCACCAAAAACGGGACCAGTCAGTGGCCAGTGGTCGTATGAGTGTGTAAAGACATACATGTGTAGAAATGGGGCGTGACTGTTGAAACATTAAAAAATGCTGTTTCAAAAAATTGGAAATTTTTTCACAATTGTCAACATTTTTTACAAATTGAAATTTTTTTGTAAAACACTGCCTCCGGCTCCGGCTCCGGCATTTTGTATCCGGCTCCGGCTCCGGCTCCGGCAAAATTTTACCTCCGGTCGTTCGCTAGGGTCCGCTTCTCCACAGTTGAGGGCTATGCCTTCATTCGTGTAGGGGGGTACCCCCCCCCCCCCACAGTTGTGGCCTTTTTGGGGAGATAATGTCTCTACTGAGAAACAACTTACTAATCAATCAACTAAATCAATAGATCGACACTGAACTCAAAACGCAATCCATGAAATTGCCATTTTTGACGCTAGTTCTTTTGTGACTACAACTGCATTCTAGGAGTTATATTTAGGGTCCTAACAGCTATTTAACCGTTCATTTTTGACACTTAAACTGTTTGCACATAGTTACAGTGAAAGCCAGCGAAATTTCCCAAAAGAAGGGTGTATAGGCTAACCAATTCCAGTAATAAAATGAAAACATCCAAAAAATTACAAAAACTATAATGAAATTTATACTATGCTAAGTTTCACCAATTTGCAAAAAAAATGAGCCCCACTTTTCAGTCAACCCCTCCCTGCCTGTCCAAAACTGGTCCCCTGTTGACACAGAAAAGTGAGAAAAAATAAACCAATTCTTGTTCGCATTATTTTCGACACACTTAATTTCAAGTTTACACAATCAGCAGTTCAGTTTTGTCAGCTTGCTTAAACATCGTTTTTTACCTCCCAGAAAGACTAAGGTTTCCTCGACGACCAACTTTCGGGAATTTCGCTACAGCAGACGCTACTTGCTGACTTCTACAAATCCTACAAAAAACAAAACTGAAAATGATAAAATAAGTAAAAAATCTCGTGAATTGTACCAAATTTGTGTGCCGTAGGTAATTGATTCAACATTAGTCACTTGATTTTATATTTTATAGAATAAGATTTGTAGAAATCAGCAATAATACCCAGACGGTTCGGTATTCGCAACATTAAGATATAGATTGTTTTTTTATGTTTTTTGATTGTTTTGGATTCAGTGAGGCTTTGAGAGGATTTTTTGCAGCAGAAAATAAGCAAATAAATTCTGGTTTAGGATCCGGATTTAGCAGGTTGTCGCAGACGCTGTTCGTTTTTTTAAGTTTTTTAGTGCAATTCATCCTGTACGCTACCGCTTAAAAAATTAGCTGCACTGCGAAAATATTGTATGATTTAGTCTCAATTTATATCTGAAAAACCATTAATAAAGTACATATATCAGCGCTTAATTTTAAGAATATTGGATTGTTTCCATTCATCAGTAAACTTTTCTTTAAATTCTAAATCAAAATGCAGTCAACGCCATCTAAAGCAATATCTATGAAAAATAATTTCTATTATTATAAATCAATTAAACCAAGAGTACATAATAACGTCTCACGGTATATAGAACCACGAGTACATAATGGGAAGAGTAATGCCACTCTTCCCATTGGCCTGCTTGGCACTGCGGTAGATGCGTTGCACATTATTAAAGGCCAAAAATGGACCTAAATGAGCGAGTACCCCTACACAAATGGTAATCTGGTACCCAAACGGGTCCTGCAGATATCCAAATGCGTCCTGGGGCCTGTTGCTCAACTTTACAAGTATTACAATTGTAACAATTGTAAGTGCAAAATCAGGTGATTCGTTACGAATTCATTATATTAATTCATTACGAATCACCTGATTTTGCACTTACAATTGTTACAATTGTGAGATTTGTAAAGTTGAGCAATAGGCTCCTGGTGGAGCTACCCAATTGGTACAATGGTACCTACCCAAACGCTTAGGTATCCAAGCGGGTACCCTAATCCGTTAATCAGATATATGTATTCTTGATGTAACTTGTCCTTGAATGTTTCAGCTTCAACCACACTGTCCCATCTTGCATTATGGGGTTTGCCCATTCCTGGCTCAGTAGTGTTGCCATTCTAACTGCCCTCCACTATTCGCTCGACGGTCAAACTATCAGCGAGGAACATACGGGCCTAGGGACAAACAACACTTCCAGTAAGGCAAACTGAAACGTTGAGCCGAAAAGTCTGCCTATTTTCACTCTTAGTTCTCCTCAATTCGTATTTGCAATTACGGATAAGACGGATGTAGATCAGATACCATGATTTAATTCTCTGCTTTTTGGATAGTTAAGTAAGGTGATACTAAAGTTCGACCAACAAGCAAAGCCCAATGCAAAATGAGCCTGGAAATATCCAAGCTATATTTTCACGTAGTGAACCAAAACCTGCTGCGCAGCATATACATAAGTATTTCCACGATGTTTAATAGTCCAGTAAATAGTTTCTGGTATTATCATGAAAATCTGCATCAGATGGTGATTTACTTTTGCCACTTTTGGAAGCTCATAATACGCCTAAGTTTATCGGTCCTTCGTTTCGACAGCTTCTCGTTTGCTTTATGACCGACGAAAATGCTAGTCAGTTTCATGGGATGCATTTATATTGTCATTTACAAAGCTGCTAACGTCGTGCTTGCTATAACAGTGCATTGTGAGCCTGCGTATTTTATGTTAAGTAGTGGGCTAGTTTGCGCCATTATGGCTATGATCAACTCCATTTTACTTGTATTCCAAATTATGGTGTTTGTTAAATTGTGCAATGGACAATTTGAAACTAGATAATGTCAGATTTTATTATCAAAGTGAAAGTGAGGCCTGTGTGGTTCAAGACTTTACTGCTATAAGGATTATGTGTATGTGTGTGTATGCGTACTGTGTATGTCATACTATGCAAACAAACAGAGGAAAATATTGGACGTCGTGAATGTTGTGATAAAATTTTGTATACTCTAAATCTATATTCCATACGTATTTTTGTAAAATATGCAAATGAGCTTCGAGTTTTGTTAGTGTGTATATACTTAGCCGCTTTAATCACATAATAATTACGTACGTGCCCAGGTATTGACTACAGTGACACACAGACATATAATAAACAGGGCCACAGAACAGACACATTTCAAACACACACTTACATTCACACAGACCCGCACAATCACACAGATGAAAACACGCAAAGACGCACACTCATAACTCTCTTAGTTACACGTTATTTTTCCGACACCTCATTCTAAAGAAGCCTGCTGCGCTGTGGCGCAGCAGGAAAAACTGCTGCACCTGAGACAAAACGAAATGCGTGATTTCATTATTAAAAGTACTAAAGTCTGACAAAAACACCACTTACTCATATTTTAGTGACATGACTTCTGCGCCTCGTTGTACTCTTGATAGTCAAAATCTATTCTTTTCTTGACGAAATCACATGTTTTGCTTTCTCAAGTTGTGCAACTATCTTTGTCAGACTTTCATTTTAAATATCAATAGTACCGGCACGCAAGACTCGATTTTTAACTCAGTTCCTATTTCTTTACCGGATTAAACGGATTGTACTTATTTTAGTCCACGGTTTCGGAATGGCAAATCGGGTTAAACGTACTAAACGAGTTAAAATAAGTCCGTGGGTTAATTTTAGTCTGACCCCATTCCAAAACTACCATAGGACGAAACGGCTTTGACATGCACGCTTAACATTAGCCTGCGTAGTCAAGTCCGTTTAGTCTGATTAAAAAGCAGCTCGCTACAAGTTGAGTCCGTTTAATCCGGAGGCTTTGGCATGGCATTTTTAGCAAAATTTTTAAACCGTTTAGTCCGATTATAATTAACCCTTCAATCCGGCAAAGGAATAGGCTCTCAGTGGCTATGTTGCAGGCATGGAAGTGGACGAGGTCCTTCGTGGCGACCCGTGGACGTTCCACTGTCCGAGCGCCCTGGCGGCCGACAAAGCCCCCTGGCGTAATGTCTCCGTCACCTGGACCCACGACCAAACCGTGGCACTGGCGGTGGCAGACGGAAAACTGATTCTGCACAATATGCTCAGTGCCATTGAACAGATACAGCACGGTATTGTCACGGACAAATCGGGATTTAGCGGATTAGCTTTAGGATTAAGCGGAACTATTTGGCTGACAATATGTGTGTCTGTCTATGATGTGACGCGTAAACACTTAAATCATATGCCAATTATTATTAAGTAAAGAGGTTAGCAGCTGTGAACCAATCACAAAATCGGTTAAAATCCTATTATTATTTTTCATTTATATATATATCTTAAAACCGTGACGTTTTGTAAAAAATGATTTGACACAATATCAGTAAGTAAATTGTACCAAGAGTACATAAATAGCGTCTCACTCTATATAGAAGAAGAGTGAGACACTCTCCAGCCTGCCTGTGTTGTAGCACAGGCAGATGCGCTGGTCGTTTTCAGGCTACATGTTGACATTCTATGCAACATGTGACCGGCCAATCAGAAGCGAGCTTCTATTCTCTGATTGGCCGACGCCTGTGCACGTGCTCCAATCATAAAACGGGATAGGGATAAAGGCTAATAATTCATTATTTGTTCATAGTCTGCTTGTAAAAACATTAAAAAAGGTTTGCAAATACCTTTGGGGATATTTTGGCAAACTTTCAGCGAAATCGATTGAGAAACTTTGAAGAAATTCGGAAAAGTTTATATCTCAAAAGTTTCTCACTCAATTTCGCTGAAAGTTTGCCAAAATATCCCTAGAGGTATTTGCAAACCTTTTTTAATGTTTTTGCAAGCAGACTATGAATAAATAATGAGTTATTAAGCTTTTAACTCTATCTTAATGCTTATCAACGCATCAGCGATTATATACTAAAGTGTGTTACGCATGGAATCTACGCGCTGATTGGCCAGTCACATGTTGCATAGAATGTCAACATGTAGCCTGAAAACGACCAGCGCATCTGCCTGTGCTAGAACACAGGCAGGCTGGAGAGTGTCTCACTCTTCTTCTATATAGAGTGAGACGCTATTATGTACTCTTGATTGTACCAATTCAGTTTAGCAAAGGATTAGTTCGAACCAATTTAGCTAATGCTAAATCTTACCTTAGATTGCTTAAATCGGTTTGAGTGCGCTGCACCAGTAAATATTAGTGCAGCTGGCGCTTAAATTCAGTTGAAAGCTGAGTTTTAACTGCAATTTAGGTGGGATTTAACTAAATCGATTTAACTGCAGTTTAGCTCAAGTTCAGACGTAAGATAATCCGATCTGGTGCAGTCCACCGTATATATCAAACTTATATATCCCTTTTCTCTGTGCATTACAGGTGACCAGAAAAATATCCTTCGAATCGATACGCATCATCATCGATATCGATTCACCTATAACGAGCCCGAGAGTCAGTATCGATTAGTGATCAATGAGACGACGAGTACGGACGCGGGCCAATGGCTGTGCAGCATTTCCGTGACGCGAACAGACGCGTCATCTGATCGCATGGTATTGGTCAGATCGCTGCAGGTTGTCGAAGACGAGGGGGTAGAGCTTGGAGGGACCAATCAGGGCTCAGCTGACGAGGAGGCGGAGCTTAGCACAGACCAATCAGAGGACGATGAGATGGTTGACCAATCAGCGAGCAGTATGACAACGCAGACTACGCTTGGCCAATCAGAGACCACTATCGGGGCGGAGTTTGGAATTGACCAATCAGAAACTACCTTGGAGATGCAACGACAAGTCGAAGAACAGAAAACGACCACGCCAGAGGCGGAGCTAACGACCTACCAGTCACATTGGACGACACAGACAAGTTACGATAAGAGTGGCCAATGGGAATGGAGCAGGGAGGCGGAGCCTCGTGAGGACAGCCAATACGATCGAAGCTGGGAGGCGGAGCCTAAAGACGACCCCAATAATCTGGATACCAGAGAATATATGGATTATCCTCGTAATCACGATAGCACAACCGATCTGAGCAAATC
>JASANF010006389.1:0-35318 GCA_030248245.1 Trissonchulus sp. WLG1_4
CCGTATTTCCTCGAATAGAACCCCAGGGCTTTTATATCCACGTGAAAATTCAAATAGGGCTCTATTCAAGGGAGGGTCTCTATTCAAGACAGGGGCTTTATTTTTTTCGTGAAGATTCAAGTGGGGGTTCTATTCAAGATAGGGACTATATTTTTTGAGAAGCTTCAGTAACGGTTGGAATTGAAACGTCAGTTGTAGATTGCGAAAATTTTGAAATTATTGAAAATGAGTCGTGACGCACCAAAATTTCAGTTGATTCTCGTACCATGCTCAGTAGCATGCTAACATACCAAGCTCCTGGCAGAACGATTCAAGCTCAGAGGTGCCTGAACACGCTTACCCACACGACTCCAACCCTTCCATAATGTATCGGGTTTAATATTTTTTGGGTGCTTCTCCGGCCAGATTTTGGTGCAAATTTTGCAAAACATTTAAAAATTGACGTAAACTTTGCCATTGCCATTTTTGCTCATTTTGAAACCCAGCCTTTTGAAACCGCCTCCCCGTACCTGGATGTTTCGTGAGGGGGTTCCTCCCATATGCCCACCCCTCTTACATGTAGGAAGCCGTCATACCGCACACATCGCAGCCAACCCTGAATAAGAAAAATAGCAAACTTGGGTCTAACTAAAACATGCTGGACTTGAACAACAAGCAGAAGTTTCATGCAAATTTTTCTTGTAATTTTTTGCTGTCAAAAGGTATAACACTAAGTTTTACCCTGCCGCGCTAAATTTTAGAATATTTAAGATTACTCAAAAAAAGTACTTATTAAAACATAGTTGACATCATACATACTAACGTTTTGTATTACATATTTTAAACCTTTTGTAAAAAACTCAAACATTGCAAAAACGGATCAAAATAGTGGCCAACGTGCATCACAAACTTAAACTTAACTTCAGATTCCTAACATAAATTAACAGATAGACTATCTCAGCTAGTATGTTATTAATTAATACATAGATTAAATATGTTAGCCACTGTTAATTATATACCATGAAGATCTTTAAGATTTAAGGGTCCTTGATTTTTATACTTAATTATAGCTTCACTGATATTGGATGTAGCAAAAAACAAACCTCTACACCAAAGCGCGCTAGGTACTATTAAAAAGTTGAGTATTATACATGATTTGAAGCAAACATTTTTGGAACCCAAACGGATGAAAAAATGCAACCGAGAAACGGATACGGGTCAATAACCAAACGGGTCGGGTCTGACTTTTGACGCATTTTCATCTCTGGTTAAGACAATTTCAACGCCATGCCTATTTGGCATTAGGTTTCAAAATTTAGTCTGCTAGTAAGCGTTTTAATTTTTACTTTTTAAAAGTTTGTAAAAACTAGGATTTCGTAATACCATTGCTTTCGGCAACTTAAAAAAGTTTAGAATGGCCTTCAAAAAGAATAAATTTACCAACTTGGCCCCATATGAATTTAAATTCAGGTATAGAGGGTGCCAAATCCTAAAAAAATATCAAACTAAATTGTAAGTACATTATTAAAAAACGTTACTAATCTTATTGCAAGTCAATTTACATAATTATGTGTAATATGAAAAATAATTTTAACATTCCTATTTGTCTATGATAAGCAACTTTTATAATAAAAACCCATGCATGCAAAATTTATGACACGTAAATCATGCAAGTTGCTAAATGCCAAGCTTTAGAGAAAAAGCAGTATAATGAATTGTTGCGGGGGCCCCCACAAATCAACCCATTGGTCTAAAATGTGGGGGATCCCCCCACTTTTGAGGGTATACCATCATTTGTGAGGGGGTTCCTCCCTCAGCAGATACCTATGTCTGCATTTATGTAGGGGGTATTCCCCCCACAGTTTTGGCCTTTTTAGGGAAATAATGGTCGCAGCATGTTCAAGGCGGCCAAGCTGGGTTCCAGAACAGTGGCCTACTCTTCTTATTGTGGACTCTTGATAGTACCAATTGTACTAAACCGATGTTTTTGGCATTCGCTATAATACAGGTTAATAAAGTATTTTTAGTATTTCGTAATTTTAACGTTCTGTTGAGCTCGGTTCATACTTGTCCTTAAAAATACGGGGTCAGGGATAAGGACAAGTTTCAGTCAGCTGCTGTGAAAAATGCGAATCTGAAAATTGACAAATGCGATTGAACGAGTTAGTATAGTGTCTGGAAGTGACCTAAACTATCTTCAGGCAATAAAATGGATTATTTAGTCGTACAGATTTTGTAGAATCGCTTAGGAACAAGGGCAAGCTGAAGTATAAACCGGGCTTTTGTCTAATGCCTTCCCTGTCGGTTCTCGTACGACCATCCAGGAGCAAATATTGTTTTGTCACATGGTAGCTTTTTTCTGTTTGTATTTGATGCAAATTTTAAGGCGACTTTAACGAGTTCGAGCATTAGTTCATGCAAAAAAACAGTGTTCGTTTGTGCTCAGACAATCCGAAACTCTGTCATATCCCCTAAACACACTACCAAAAACCCTCGATGATCCTTCTTGGTTAGCTTCACATGATACCATAGCTAAACTTTTAAAATTTCTAAAAGTGCCTCGTTTTACATTCTTCAGAATATTGTCAAGCTAAAAAGCACTAATACTTGTACTAAGGTAAAGTCTCAATTGTAAAAAAATTTTACTCGTAAAACGTATACTTTCACTTGTTGCCTTGCGTTTTGCCCAATCATCAGTAATGTGCAAAGGTCTGGACAGAATTTTGCTTTTCTAAATTTTTTAAAATTTACGCATTGATGACTGTTACTACGGCTCCTGTTATTGTATAAAAATGACCTAAAATTTACCATTGGGAGATATACAACAGTATATAACACTGAATATATATAGTTACATATATAGTTATAGTGAAAAAGCTTGCCCTAAAACCAGCTAAAATAAAAATGCAGTTCTAATCGTACGTTAGGCACACCCACATGTTAATTTAAACCAAAATCACTTAAAAACATAATTTACCAATAAACTTACCACAGGCTTCTCAAGCGTTATTGATTATACGTACGTACTGGGGCTCTATTCGAGGACGTTTTGAATAGAACCCCCGGGGCTTCAATTCAAGGTAGGGCTTATATATTTTCGTGAGCATTTAGACGGGGGTTCTATTCGAGACAGGGGTTCTATTCAAGAATTCAAGACAGGGGCTTTATTCGAGGAAATACTAAGTAAAAAACAATACTGTTTTTTTAAAAAATTTGTTGAAAAATCACTATGTTTTGTAAAATAGTAAAAATACGTCAGAAACACTACTTTTTTGTTGTAACTATTGGGCAACTGAATATAGAGCTTATAATTTCCCGTATGTTGGCCTAAAAGTGCCTAATAAGTGTGCCAAATATCACAGTTAGCTGTTGGTTCGAGCGAATTGCGACAAAAACTGCAAATTCGAAACTACCGCCTTAATAAAAGGGGGCATGTAACGGCTGTAGCCGTTGTGTGTGTATTTTTGTGTCATACATTTTTGTGTACGTACTGTGGTGCGTCTTTTCTGAACTCTCACTGTCTATATACATATTGACTTGTGTGTGTTAGTGATATTTGTAATGGAATGTGTGTTACCTCATTTGCATATGTGTGGCGTCTACCTGTTTTTCCTCTTGCGCCACAGCGCAACAGGTACTTTATACTTGGTTTGCATAGGATTTGCAGAATCTGTGCATAGGGAGACTTACCTGTTAATTCGGGTATGTTGAGTTTCCAGTGTTAAATAACACTGGAAGGCCTGCCCTAACATTGAAAACTGTGTAATTTTTTACGTTAATTTATACTAGAAGGGCAGGTAGGTAGGCTCAACGCTGGCTAACAAAAAGACGCAAGGTAAAGAACTGGAACTTTAAATACTCAAAATGCAAAAGCTGAGAACCGGTGGGGATTCGAACCCCTAAACTTCTGACCTGGGATAAGATGCTCAGTAAATGCTTAACGCACTACCACCTGAGCTAACCGGCACTGGCTGTCGAAGATCTTAGTTATGTCAAAACCAAAAACCGCTAGATTTTACCTCTATTAGTTTCTTCTTCAGATGTTACTCAAAGCTTGTAAATTTCTATGTTAACATTACGACATAGTGTATCGATATTGGTAAAACTGTATACTGGAAATATCTGTTCCACTTGATCTTATTAAAAGTTTTTTCGTATTTGTAACTCGGTGGTCCAGGGGTACAATTCTCGCTTTGGGTTCGAGAAGTCCCAGGTACAAAACCTGGGTGATAAAAATTTTTGTTTTTTAAATTAAACTGGCAAAAAAATTAACTTGATCTTTTCTGCTCTATTTCTGGTCATTGCAAACCTTCGTTATGATTTTTCAACTTTTCAAAAGTCATTTATTACACGAATTTGGATAAAAAACGGGTCCAATGAGTTTTTGGGTCGGGTTCTGTACTCCTATGAACGTCCCGCGACCCTAATTGTTTCGGTTCGTAAGCATGGCGCTGGGTAAAATATTTTGCTTTATGTTTAGTTTAGTTATATCTAAAATTGGGACACACTAGTGAATTTTTAAAAAAGTTTTGCCATTGCGCTTGAATTTCAACGCTATTTTGCGGCTATCTTTTAAGTTAACATGCCTTAACTTAGTTACAGTAGGTTTTTTGTGTAATGTGATTACTATGTTTTTATTTAAACCAAACAAACTACACACAATGACTCATTTTGTTGAAAACACTGCTAATTTTGCCCAAATCTGCCTACCACACCGCCAACAAAGCAAACATATGAGCTCAGAAAACTAAAAAGCATAAAACCAACAATATTTGGGACTCTGCATACTGGGTTGACTTGAAATTTTGGGTTTTTTATCTTTAGCGACGAGACTGGTCACAGCACAAGATTAGCTAAAACAATTAACTCTTATTCAGACAGAGTGTCATATTTTTCTAGTGATGCACTCTTGATTTGTTAGAAGTTATTTTTGTTTGCAATTAATTTTTACTGCGCAACAGGCCTAATGTCAAACGTTCACCCTGCTCACTCATTGGATTAGTCTTGCAGTAAACTTTTGCTTGTCTTTTGTGTCTGCTGTCTGTCTAGGTCAGTAGTATCCAGACAGTCAATTTGTTTGCTGCGTTGTTAAATACACGTTTTCCGCCTGTCTTTGTCTGCCTTTTTTGGCAACTGCGTGTCTTCTTGTTTGACGACACGCCATTACCAGCGCATGCCCAGTGCATTCTGGGCCACAGCGCAAGTTATGGTTGTATGCTACAGTTGAGTTTTGATCGTTTTGTCTAGCCACATTTCTAATAAGAACCCTCTTCAGAATTCATACGTATGGATTTTTTTGCGATGTTCTAGAAACAATTCTCAGCATGCATAAAAGTCAGTTTTGGACCAGTCTTGGTTTTCCATTACAAAGCAAGACATGCCCTTCACTGTATCTAAGGCTAGTTTAATTTTTATTTTACGATTTTTTATTTTTTCTAAACTAGAAGTTTGATGCATGTTTTCATGGTGCAGAATGTGTTAGCTTCGATTTTTTGTAATTAATTGCACAAAAAAATTAAAATTTGTATTGCTGATTTATAAGCACTACTGTCCTAAATCACTACTGTTTGTAGTGTAGCCGAGTCTTTAGTTGTCTTGAGTCTTATATCTTTAGCGTGTGCAACTTCACTTGATTTAAGCAACAATGGTTTTAGGCTACTTCTGTTAAACGAAGTTAATGCGTTTGCCTGTTTTTTGATTGCCTTAATGCATTTTGGTGTCTACCGTGAAGTTAGTCTATCATATAGCATTCGTTGCAATAGACTGAGTTTTAATTTGTTTACCAAGTAAACTCATAAAAATGACTTCATGTTAAATTTATTTTTAAACTATAACTTCACACCAGAAAGCGATATTTGGTTTGTTATAATTAAATCAATTTACAGTCATTAGGCAGCAATTTAATAAAAAATGAATTTTTGGGTGATTGCATTCTGGTTAACATTTAATTAACTACACAAGCCTCAGTCGTTTAAGCTTTCAGTTAATGAGAAAACAATGATGGCTACCATATTGACGGTGAGGTAAACCTATCTGTATTGGCAAGAAATAACAGATAACCACAAAAATTGTGTGCAATTGTCAGTTTTAGTTGTCAGCAGGGCCAACCTCTATGTTTTAGTTAATATATTGTCAAGTATGACGAGGTACATGACTCTAGTTGCATCACCAAGTGCAACACAATTTAGTTTACACCTGCTCGTGAGTCCCTTAGTCTCTGTACCTAATATTCTATTCAATGCGATCATCCTAGTTCTTGTTTATTTCTACCTATGCCAATAGACCTCCTTTATGAATTCGTTGCCTTTTCTTTTGTTCTGACCCAACCCGCGATTACTTAGGCAATTGATCACCTCTCTTTTCAAATCTGATCAAGCCCATCGCTTGAACTCACAATACGAATCACTAAAATCTAGAAATATGTAAGTATATATTTGTTTTAGTTACATGTTCTACGGTTTCGGTATATAAATAATGGAGTCTACAATCTTTTCTTCATCCTACTATTGGCCATCACAGTTAGTTCCAGCATTTTTTTACTGCAACAACGTGCACAACGATATCTCAGATATCCTGTTTATGTCCAGAAACAAATTGTTCCAGACGCAACCTTTCCATCCGTAACAGTTTGCAACTACAGTCCATACTTGAAGCCATATATGCTATGGTTGAAAGCTGCGGTGACTTTAGTGAGTTGCTAGTGACTAACATAAACATCTAACTCTTGAACCTGAACATACCACTCGTACGAAATTGTGGTTAAATTTATGAAGAGTAGTTTATGTTTTGTTGCCGTACATGGACAGAATACTCTGTTATGTAAACACATAATCAAAACTTTTTAGCGTTCAATGCTGACAAAGTTTCAAAACACAACGAAACCGGTCAAACCCAAACAGAAGAAACGAAATGCTGGTACGCTGACTTTACGTGTAACTTATGATTATCTGCTACTGACATGGATAGTCATTTCAAAAGACATAAAAAGGACGGTCTTGCTCGTTAACGAAAAAAGTTGTGCTTAACTATTTACCGTGTCTTGTTAATATGTACTAACATTATGATGCATAATTACAGATTCATTAAAAACTATCTGTGGAAAATCATGGATTATTGGTGACCGTGCATGCTATTTCAAATTGAATCTAAGCAGTTACAACAACATTTATACAAAAGGGTCATTTAACAAATGGGGGATGACAGCTAAGACAGCTGAACGCTTATGTCAAAGTGTTAGCGTCAACAGTCATGTGCCAAGCTTTGTGGACGGACGTCAGTTAGCTGATTTTCATACAATCAAGTAAAACTTACACATATGGGTTACATATAGCACTTGTGTGCAGGAGCACGAGTGCGTGAAGCGCACGAGTGAACTTGCACGGATGTTTCACACATGCAGTGATGGTTTAACATACACACAGACACACACACACACACTGATTTTAATGATAAATTTACAAACTGGCCAGCTGGTCAAGTACACATAACGTGTCCACGCACAATTTTTGCCACAAATAAGAAAAATAACAAGCACTTTAGTCGACGAGCATACATTGTACACACGATGACAGTCAGTATTATTTTACCGTTTCGGTAAAATATAGCGCGGCGTGCACTCAAATTTAAAACCAGTGCAGTACAGTGTTTGTTCTACTAAATTCATCAGCGAAGTTCACTGTAGAAGTTAGTTGTGGTGGTGACAGATCACCTATTGCCGTCACTGTGCACTATATTTGGCAACTGGTCCAACAGCTCGACCTGAACGACTGACGACGAGTAGTGAAGCTGCTATAAGATATCCCTGAATCCCTTATTTGTCACTTTGAAATTATTACATGTCAGTTATTAGACTTCATAAAAGGGCTTAATATGTGTAAAAAAAGTTTAGCCACTTAATTTTTTGAAAACTTGATTATGCAACTACAAACATATGCATTTTTTTTAAAACTCATAACTGAATTTCAAAATTTTCGAACAGAATTCACCTGCACACAGAAATCAGGGTACAAAAAATCATCGGTGACAAAATGATGGCCTGACCTGACACAATCCGATGTTAACCAGATCCGATTGCGAACTGTTCTCCTCAGTCGCCACTATGCACTGACTAGCTGAGACCAAACAGTTCAAGACTGGTTGCTTGTTAATTGTTTTCCATTGCCGCTCATTTAGTTCTTTGTGGGTACGCACGCACATATGCACACAAAGAATATACGCATATACACGTATTCCAGCTGGCTGCAGTGCGTTTTATCAGAGCGATGTAGTGCAATCAAAGCTTCAGTTGATGCACTGAAACTAAGCATGATTTACATGCAATTTTGGTTTCAGTGCATTGACTGAAATTAGTATGCACGGCCGCTGAGGCGGCCGCGCAAAAAGTCTAGGTTTGTTTTTCTTTAGTTAATTTTTTGGCCATGACAGGGTGGGTGGGCGGTTGAGGGGAGATGTTGCCTGCTGTCTGATGCGCACGGAGTGCCGACCCTTTTGAGAGGTGGGAGTACTTACCCCCTTTATGTGCATCTAAGGTAATAATATAATTCAACTGCAAAGACTCTGAAAAAAGTTGCTATGTAAGCAAATGCATCGAAAGTATTTGTGAACAGCATAAAAAAATGAGGGCCTAGCAGAATTTTTGTCAGAAAACAAACTACTGTGAAAATTACTGTATAAACATTTTTTCACTATTTTTGTTTTGTTAGCAAATTGTTTTTTGGCATTGTATATAGGTATAATTTGACAAAAGAAAGCAAAGATGTTCCTCTAGCAGTGATGATACAACGTCGTAAAAATCGATTTGGGATGGTGTGGAACAAAAACTGTTTGCCAAAGTAAGTAAATTTACGTATAAATTGAATCTCTGGTCTCAAGTAGGTAGCTACCAATCTAGCTATTATGCCTAACCTAGCGTACCTCAAATGCTTTTAATGAGACAACGCTTTATACGTCTCAAAAACTAGTTTTTTTATGTTGTCTCTTGTCATCTGAAATGTCAAGTTACCTAAAATGGATTCAAACTTGTTTGAGACCCGCAGTATATAAAGGTACCTAACACTTTAGTGGAGAGTTCTCTGAATTTCTTCCCTCACGACTATTTGGTCTAATACATGCTATTAAGAGACGACCCTAAGATGAGATTCTGCGCCACTACCTCACTGTTCGCACTCAACTTTTGAGATTTAACTAAGTCTGGTTATGTGTGTTTGTGCCTTGCAGCCGCTTGCCTCAAATAATAAGCTGTGCGATTGTTTAGTTAGTGTGTTCCTTCTTGTAGCACTAGGTTAGAGAACCAAGACCGTAGTCCTCAGTAGTGACAATAAATAAGCCGAAATCCACTACACTTGTAAAAGTGCTGCAGCTTAACTTATTTCATGTTTCATATCATTACATATTAAAACTTAAATTTTACTGTCAAACACGGGGAGTGAGATTCACGAAGCGCGTTTAAGTTAAACACTGTCTAAGCCCAGCACGCGATTTATTGAAATGCACAAAATTTTTTGTTACCATGTTTATTTCATTTAAAAACAAGCAGAAGCTGTATGCAAACGGAGTTCTCACTAAGCAGTAAGCGCTAAAGCCTGAGTAAATACGTAAACCAATTTAAAAACCTGCTGCGCAGCAAAACTTTAGGTAAATGGTGAAGCTTATAAAATAGTCTTGCAGTGATCTACATAGCTA
Organism: Trissonchulus sp. WLG1_4; assembly: GCA_030248245.1. Taxonomy (NCBI): domain Eukaryota; kingdom Metazoa; phylum Nematoda; class Enoplea; order Enoplida; family Ironidae; genus Trissonchulus; species Trissonchulus sp. WLG1_4. Next base: position 9,661 of record JASANF010006389.1, read on the forward strand.
CAAAGACGTAACACTTATCACATGCTAAAACCTGTGAGACAATAAGTTTTTCGTTCCAGCTTGCATACTTATTTACTTTTAGGCTAATTGACATCTGACTTTGGATGCATTTTTTGCTTAAGTTTGCGCTCTGATTAACTTCCAATAAATCGAATTGCTATAATTTTTCTTTTCTAGCTGATACCCAGTTTTTTGCTCAAGTGCAGCCAAGACAGCCACCAGCACGTCTTTTTGCCAAGTTTGAAACTTCTGGGAACGATTTAGCAAATTTTATGACAACATCAAAATTGAAATTTTGCAAAATTTGTCTAATTTTTGAAACGACGTAGCTCAGCGGTGCCTCAACCAAATTTAACATTCAATAGCTTAAATTAAAGACAATTTGACGGAGACACTAGTTTTGTCAAATTTAAATAGTGGCGACAAATTTTTAAGTTATTGTATTTTTTATCGAAAGTGACGTTTTAGAAAACCTGTCATATTGAGGCAAATCATAAAAATTACAATTAAAGAAGTTCGGTGCCTCCATATACGTCTGTTCTAACAGGGTGCAAAGTTTCAATTGGATCAGTTTTTGCAGCTGACAGTAATCTTGAAAAAATGAACACCATAGCAGAATTTGCCTTTTGAAGTTTGCCTACACACCTATTTTACAAAAAATAGAACTAAATTTTCTGTACTAAAATCCATTTAAAAAAGTTTCAGAAGCCAAAAAGTAGCTAATGAAAAATTAGTTTGAAAAATAGTGTATTTTTGTCAATGTTGGTCAACGTATTTTGGAAATTTTGTTAGAAAGGTTTGCCTGCACAAACGACTTTTTAAAAATTGGCAACTAGCAACTAGCTACTTAGAACTGTTTTAAAAGTATCAAAAGCCATATCGAAGTTTTTGGTGTATCGATTTTTCCCACTGAAAAATTGGTTGAAATTGCAAGTTGATTAAAATTTGACGTTATATACATCAAATGAAAGCTACTTCGATTTTAAACAACTTTTCTTCTTGAGTGAACCAACAAAAACTTGACTGAAAAAGTTTATCGGGCAAAGTCGGTTATTCAGAGCGCCACCTTAAGAGCAAACAGTTGCTGTGACATTTTTTAAATCAGAATTATTACAAGATGCATATCGTTGCTGACTATCTGCGAATCGTTAAAGTCCACAGGACGACATATGTATGCTGGGATATGGCACTGGCGTTTATCAATCCAATCATCGTAGAATACACAATACGTTGTTCAAATTAGGTTGTGGTAGGACCGATGTGTTAAAGTACCTGAGAGTCTGCGACAAATTATTGCAATTTTGTAAAGTGATACATTTACTGTGACATGCATTCATAATGACCAAGATGCTGCAAATTAAAACAGCAACGTAGCCTTTACCTACTATTTCCATTAAAATTGTGATAATCAGCACCTATGTACATATATATTTTAAAAAAATGCATCAGTGCCAATGAGTGCAAGTGAGTAGCAATAGCAAACGATGGCAGTATGTCCAAAAACACTGCTCTCACAGGATTCCAATTGGTTTTATAAACGGTGACTTATGTTGTAATTACGAAACTACGATCCATGTGTTGTTGTGTATTTTTGTCCTCACCACTGAGACAATCACCGTTTAGATGTATAGAACTGTATATAAACTGTATTTTAAATTCTGCTGAGTCTGCGTGAGTATTATCGCACTATACAATTTTACTAAGCTTTATTAAAATTCACTTACAAAAGTTATTAAAGCCAAGCAGTGAATGTAAACAAAATTATATGAGGTGAATAAATGTTTTCACAAGATATTAGTCCTTATTGTTGCAATGAGATGAAATTTTTATCTGAGATTTTATTATCAGTTTATAAACAGAGTAACAAAAACACACACGTTCCTTAACGCTATTTCGTAGAAAACAGACTTTAATAAATCTCTCTTACTCACACACACAATCACTCGCGGAAACACACACAGGCAGACAATGCAATTGCAAACTAATTTGTATATTCTCAATAGACATCGCTACACACAGAGTGCACATAGTGAACACATATTGTATTCGATAGAGTCTGGGTATCCAGAGCACGTCTGTGTACTTAGATACCCAGACTCTTTCTAAATGAGCTGTTGCGCTGTGGCGCAGCAGCAAAAACCAAGTCTAAAGTAAAACACCTTTTGCAATTTCCAGCCTTGGTATCGCACGTCGAAAGTGCATAAAGTTGATTATGCAGTAAGTTTAGCAACTGTTTTATCGGCACGTGGTTCGATTTACACGTCAATTTTACACTAATGCCCGAACAGTACTAAATAGAGGTGTACGTTTTTGTGGAATTGTCACTATTTGTCCAGTTGTCCGTATAATTTTGTTTTACAGGCACATCCAAGTATCCAAAGGGGAGACGTGGCAAACTGTAAAAAATCGAAAACATATTCCTCACGCCTACACGAACAGATATCTTAATACAGTGGCATTTCGCTTCGCCCAAGCTTTGTTCAAGGCTGAAATGGAAGTGATTTGCCAAATACAACAGGATATATCTAAAGTTTGCGCAAAATCCAGTAAGATTGGTTAGTCTATGTAAATTTTGAGCACCAGATTAACTTTTTGACTGCTCATACAAACACTAGCTTTACTGCTGTGATACTGTTGGACGTACATACTTGTTTGCAGGAACTTGGCTCTAAATATGTCCATATCACTTAGTACAACTTTAAATTTTTTGTAATATTGCCCAAACGTCAAATTAGTAAATTAGTAAACACTAATTGTCAACAATACATGAGTAACATTAAAAACAAGTAGGCCCCTAAAAGGGGCAAATTCCGACACAGTGGCGTGAAATTATCATAGCGACAGTTGCACAACATCTTTATGGTGAAACATGCAATTTCTGGTTTGTTAACAGACAATGATCACTGTTTAAGTCACAGCGAATGCGCGCCAAAATAAAGTTACAGTATGGGCCAAACCTAAGCCTAATTGCTAGACATATATGGGTCTTTCATAACTTTTGTTTGTTGGTAAACGTTTATCACTGTTTGCGTCAACCTTGTTCAATAGAATAAATGCACTGTTTTGGAGAAAGCTAGGTACATCAGTTTCTAAACTACGGCAGCCTGTCGGCAGCTAAGGTTTGTTATTTGCAAAAGCAGGGTCAGTGTATTCGGGATTTAGGAATTCTGAAAGCTAGGTAAATTTCGGCCAATTTTTTCTCTTCGCTATCTCACCTATACATCCAATTGCCCTTTACTGGATAGAGGTTTGCAGTCTCATGTCAAACCATCTGTTTTAAAATTACTAGAGTGTGTAGATACAAACTAACTAGAACTAACTAACAGCGTCTAACTACATATGGCTCCGTTAAGCAGATGCTGTTGAGCGTTTAGCCACGATGAGCCACTCGATACAAAAACTTCTCGGATTTTGTTTTAATTTCATTAATGGAGATCAAGATTCATGTAAATTTGGACATCTGGGTCTGCCGTGATTAGGAGGCTTCTACTTTAGTACACAAGATGGCGCAACGCACAAACCCAAAGGTAATGTTTCATCCTAGACTCGTGAAAAATCCTAGTATGCCCTAGATAGCAGCCTAGAATTTTTTCAAAGATGCAGCTAACTGTCCTCCTTGTGCGTGACCTGTCCCACTTGTTTTCCAAATCTTCCATCCTAGGAGTCACAGCGCCGGCCACCTGGTATCTGCAGATTCTGATTTTACCAGCCATGTGGCCACACTCATAACGTCGAACTGATATATTGACTGACCAGCCGACAATATCTACCTAATTTGCATATTCATCATGAATAGAACCGCCCTGAAATTTGACTGGCTACCGCATCATGTACGTAGACTACATAACTGCCCGTTGGCTAGAAACTCCAGACTACTTTGCATATGTATCGCATTGGCTGGCCTGTGTTCAAACTGTCGGTCAAATTTTAGACAGCCAAGGGGGGCAAGGGTGGCAGAATAAAAATCCGTAGCAAAAATGGAAAAATAAGTAGTGAAAATTTAAAGTTAAGGGTAAATTTAACATCTTGCAAATACTGCTGAAAATACGACTTTTACTTTTAATTTACTTTTGTTTCGTCAAATAATGTCCCCAATGGCAGGAAAAAAATGCTGCCATATATTAGGCCTATGATAAGCATAGGCTGCATACAAAGTACGTATATAACATACACACAAATTATGTACCAAACCCATTCCAATAATTCCGCCTCCAGGCGGAATAATAACTTATCATTTGACACATTATTAACATCAGTGCACCCTGTTTGGAAACCTTTTTGATTGCAGTGTGCCTTGGACCTTAGCTGCTACTAGTACCTTTGTCGGTTCCAAAGGTCATGCTGGGCAAGTTGTCAAAAAATTGACAGCTGAAGAAAAACAAACTAAAGAAAAAATAACGGAAACCGAGTAAAAGACGCAAATAAAAATGAAAGTGTGTGGCGCCTTTCCTCACCGCATACATTTGTGTTTCAGTAAATGATACGGACTGGAGAAATCATTTTCATAAGCCGTTTACTTACAACTTTGTCGATATGTTGGATGGACGAAGATCTTTTTCAGTAGAACATTTTATTACAATAGCGGAAGCACTAAATTTTAACGAAGCTATTTCTATTTTTACCAGAATGGTAAACATTAAGGTGATATAGCATGCAACTTAGAAAATATCCTTAGGATTGGTTTAACAAAGGTGTTTTCATTAAACCATCGTTTTAGTAATAAAATATAGCAATTCTGTTATATTTCGATGCAAAATATGGTGCTATTCGTTACGCATACCTACACGTTTTAAAACTACACGGGTGGAATTCACGTAGGTGGTCTTACAAAACCATGGTTTACGTACATTTTTATATGATTAGCAAATAATTTTACTACGAAACATCACCTGATTGGATTTTTCATTGGAAGTTTTGTGGATTTTCTGAAACCATGTTTTTAGCTCTGTTGAAATTTTAAACCTGATATACAAAACATAGCATATTAGCGTATTTATAGATTAATGTCTAAAGTATGACCAAAAATTGCTGCACCCTGAGACAAAACAAGTAGTGTGATTTTTGTAACAACTCTCTGTACTCTTGATGTTTGCAATTAGTCTTTCTCAATAATTTCAAGTGAAAAAAATTATTTCTAGAAAAACCTGCCGTATTTTGAGATGCTGTTAGCTGTTACTAAACAAATTGTTTATCGAGAAGAAGCTCCAATATTTGGTACAATCGAATTAAAACATCTGGTGTTTGCATGTTTTGTGGGCTCAAAACCTTGTCAGGACTTGTGAGTTTCGAAATATAAGAATATTTTGTGAACATGGGGAAAGAACTTTGCTCAAAGAAAACGCAAGTCCTCCGCTAGCAAAAACAACTACATTAAATGCTTGACTAAAAAAATACAAATATAATGATTCCGTCAGTAGTAGTATTAAACTTTATGACACCTCTTCAAAAGAAACGAAGTCACAACGGCTTTTCAGAACGCCAGCAAAAACAACCTCTTTTTCTAAAATTTGTCATATACTGTGTGATGTTAGTTTTTCATTTCCTGAAATTGTAAATTTCAAAGCAGCTACTCTGTTGGCTTACAAAATTGTTGTCATTTTTTGTAGTTTGCGCTCAAGTTGTTTAGAATAGGTTACAGTATGTTGTACTCTCAGAGTCGCAAACTATTGTAAAAAAGTATCTCAAAACATAACCCTTTTTTGTTCAGCTTAGCTTAAGGTGGCGCTCCGAATATGTTCCATAACTTTATTATCTTATAGGTCGACGTAGGTTCTAGCTAGAATGAATTTCGTTTAAATATATTGAAGCCTGTTACAAAGCTCTGTTTCTGAGTAATTTTCAAATGCCACGTGCTATTCCATGCACGTTTCACGTGCCTGCAGCCTTGTTCTGATTTTTTATCACCGATTGAAAATTTCTATTTTCGCTAAATGCGCATAATTTTCAAACGGCATAACTGAGCGAAACCTTGTTCAAACTCCATGATCTATAGCTTAAACTGTAGGTAATTATGTTGCCGAGGTGTATCTTTTCTTATAATTTTAATCCAATTGTTTTGGCTCAAAATACACTAGTTTTTCCAAAATTTGTCAACTTGAAATCGCTACAGAATTTCACCAAAAATAGAAATCAACATTTTCAAAAAAGGTACACTTGAATCTACTTATTTTCTAACTTTAAGTCAAGTTTCACACTGAAAAAACGACTTGGAGGAAAGCTATAACGATTCAAAAAAGGCCATTGCCGATCAGAAAAATCTGAGGTTTGCCCACACAAACGACAGTGTCAAAAAATAGAGCGTTTTTTAATGCAAATAACCATTGAGAAAAGTTGGAGAAGCCAAAAAGTAGCTAACGTAAAATTAGCTTGAAAAATAGTCCATTTTTGTCAATATCGCTCAACGTAATTTGAAAATTTTTTTACAAATGTTTGCCTACACAAATGACTTTTTAAATAGTTGCAGTCACCTATTATCTGCGGAAAACCGTTATCAAAAGTAACAAAAGCCATATACAATTTTTCGCAAAATCAATTTGAAGATTTTGCCATATTAAAATTCAGGTCAAAAAATCAATTTCAACAAAACTACATGTTATGTATATCAGACGAAAGCTAATTCACTGCTAAACAACCTTTCTTCAAGAACAAAGACCAGAAAACGTGACTGAAAACTTTTACTGCCCAAAGTCAATTATTCGTAGCGCCACCTTAAGGTGGTAGTAACGATTTCAACGATCTCTTACATTGTAGTTCAGTGATCGTTATTTGTTGAAGCGACTAGTAAAGTAATTACAAAGTAACTATAATTTTATGAAACTAGATAAAAATGTACACAAATAATATTTAATTCATTCAAAATTGTGCATGTTAAGATAGCTGCCACGTTGGTTCAGTGTTTAAAAGGCAAGCCAACGTAGTAGCTAGCCTTAAACTTGGAATTTTAAAAAATAAAAAACATCACAATTTTTGTTTAGTTTACAAAAAATATTACCTCTTTGCTGTGCCTTTAAAAATCCCTGCAAAAACATGCTTCAAAGTCGTATCGTCGAAATCGTTACTATTACCGTAACTGAAAGTTGACTAGCTTGCTAGTTGACCCTAACCAGCTTGCTTTTTAGTTATATTTTTCAGAATGACAATACATTCCCACTATGATGGAACTGCAGGGTTTTGCTTTACGTTTACACCGAATATATCCTTTGCAGCTGGGGAACTATATGGTAAGAAAGCGGGGCCTGTTGTATATAACTTTTCATATGTAGGTCCTTCCTACAAGTAATTAGGTATTGTTCAGTTTGTGTTGGATAAAGCAGTAAGTTTATAAGCAACAAGCAATAGGTTCAATAGGTGGACGCTAGCATTAGCTCAATTGATGTTTTTCAATAGGCTCGAAAGTCGAGTGTTCCATAAGACACTTAAGGAGGAATGCATAAAGGCAGTCTCCGGAGACTTAGTCCAGACTATGTCTAAGCCCTTAGACTAACACATAATAAAAGTCAGTCTTAGGTTAGTCTTGGTTTTCCTTTCAAAATTAAGACATGCTCTTCAGCTAGTTGAGGCTAGTCTAAGCCTTATTTCAGCATTTAATATAATTTTTTTGAAAAATTAAAGCCTGGTGAGTGTTGTCAAAAATCATGTGCATGTTCTCAGGCTTTCTTAACCAATTTTAACAAGGTTTTTGTGAAATGAAGTAACCATGAAAAATTGCAAATTTAAGCTATCGGTAGCAATAGTTATGGTTTAGGATGTATTGACTATAAATTTATTACTCATTATTGTACAAACCTTTTGTAAAGATTTTTGTTGCAAAATCATCATTTCTATACTGACAAAGAACAGTTGCGCCACATGAGAAAACGAAGCATGTGATATCGTTACTGTAGCGTGTTGGCCAAGAAGGACGCGGGACAAGTAAAATAAACAAGGGTTTATTGGGAAGGCTGGTGAGCAAGGATTAGGCTGGCAGACAAAGTACCATGGCAAACAAAAGAAACAGACTGATTATCCATGCCCACGTGACTTCTGCTTGTGTTTTTTTATATGAGCTCTGCGTAACACACTTAGTCAGCAGCGCAACGTGCGTTACGCTGAACTAAGACTGTAGCTCAAACTTTTACAAAACCACTTAATATCTATGTGATCCAGGCAAGTTGGAAACTGTGGAAATATTTCACTTTTTGCATAGGAGGGATAGCTCACGTGCGCTGCGTCCTCCGTCTGCAAGCCAGGTCGATAAGCTATTCCCCTTGCTCATCCACTAACCTTTCCCAAAAGGGGGCGCCTCTACCTTTCATCAATCCTGGAAGAACTTGCCTTTGTCTGTTTTTTCCGACCAACTATTTACCTCAGAGACGCCTCTGAATTCACCAAACCAGTCTCAAATGTCCTCTGGTCCGTGAAACTGACGAGGTTTCAAATAAGAAACTATCATCTCAGGGTTTGTGGACGTGATTTGAAAGAGGAACCAACTTTTTGACAAACTTCCGGATGTCATCGGCAGTGTCAAGGCCAGGGGGCACACGAGCAACCATAACACCGTTTCTGACTCGGACCTAAGCTCAACTCCCCCTCTTTTCGAAAATTCTTAGTCCCCCAAAGAGGCGAAAGGCCAGTGGATTTCAAGACTTACCAGTCACCGCTGCCACCATATGTAACGTGTTGGCCAAGAAGGACGCGGGACAAATAAAATAAACAAGGGTTTATTGGAAAGGCTGGTGAGCAAGGATTAGGCTGGCAGACAAGGCACCAAGGCAAACAAAAGAAACAGACTGATTATTCATGCCCAATATGCGTTTATATAGCCCAATAGAATATGCAAATTAGATGTAGTGTAATGTGCAAAAAAGCGCATAAAAGTTGTACTCCATGACTCATCAGGAAGTGCAGTTTAATATGCAAATTAAGTCCCAATTTTATGCAGCATACGTACTTAGGCACGTATGCACTTTACAGTTACGAAAAAAATAGACTCTGACTATCAAGAGTACAGCATGTAGTAGCAGAAGTCATGCCATTAAAATACGTAAATGGTGCATCTATTTTTTTGTCAGACTTTAATAAATGCTTCTTTACACCGCTTGAAGCTATCGGCGTGCACACAACAGTTTGAAACAAGTTTTTATGACTGTAGGAACTATTATAAACAATATTTCAGTGTAATTTTTAAGACTCAACTAAGACTACCTTACAGAATACCGCTTAACGTCAGTCCTCGGAAAATAGGTCTAAAACCAGTCGAGTTCGATTTACATCTTTAGCGTGTGCAAAAATCATCTGACATTACGTAACGATATCTTAGGCTAGTTCCTTTAAACGTAGTCCAGAGTGCGTTTAGCTAAGGCTGCTTTTACACTGCTTTATGCAGTCCACTGTTATTGTTTATTGAACCTATTGCAAGGAACCTAAGAATTTAGTTTATTTTTCAATAGGTATAAATGCTACGTATTGTACCGTTCATTTTTTATTGCGCCACAGCGCAAAGATATTTAAGTTCATTCTGATATAGTCTGTGTGCTGTAGTTCAAAGTAAACTTTGTGTGCTTTGTATGTTTTACTGTGCGCTTGTTATGTGTCTGCCACGGTTAAGATTGTGTGTTACACAGCGTAATGGGCATCTCTCTTTCGATGTTTCGGTTAACTTTCCTGCTGGTGCTGCAGACTGTGTATTTGTGTGTGTTTGCGTCTACAGCGTGTATGGCGCCTAGCTTAAGTTGATTGTCTCAGAGCATGGTACATAACACTTCTGATAAAATTAGTATATTTGTTACGAAACCCAATAGGTTAATGCTTCATGGGAAGTTTACATGGAAGGCTGCAGTAAGTGTACTATAACCGTTAAAAATTCTCTGTTTGAGTCAGTCAATCGCAACTATTTTGTTCTAAAATTTTTCATTTTCACCGCCATTTCAACCTAAAATGTGCATTGGAAATTTCAACGGAGCTGTTAAAATATATTTAGAATTTATAAAACTTCCGTTAAAAAATTTCCACAGTAATTTCATAAAAATTTATTTTTCCGTCGAGCTCAATGGAACCGTTGAAAATCCTCCTTTCAAATTAGGCGACTACTACTATTTTGTTCTAAAGTTTTTGATTTTCGCCACAATTTTGCTCCGTTGAGCTCAATGGTTACGCAGTTATACAGATAATTAGCGTGTAAATGCGGTTAGTTGCGTTCGAAGATAATCGTGTATAGTGGCGATCATTTTTTCTGGCGGTAGCCGGAAAGTTTTCGCAATTTTCTACTACTAGGTGTGATTATTCCCACTTCACCAGCCTCGTTTTTATTTGTAAAAAAGTCTGACGTAGTACTACATAGCTAAATAGCAAAGTATGTAGGGTAAAGTCGGGTATTAAGGACCACCGTTTCGCCAAAAAATTGAGCATCCAACTTTGGCGTAGAATACCTTTTGCCTTACTTCGGCTATAATGCTCTTCAATAAGTTAACTTTATAGCTTAATATTATATTATATTATATATATATAATTATTATTTTATATATATTATAGCTTAACATTTTCTTCGTAAATGCAAATTGTTCTTTGCAGCAAAAAAATGTTTATCGAATACAGTTCGCATTTAATGAAAACAAACCTGAAGGACAAAACAATCGGGTATTAGGGGACAACCCCCGGGTTCGTAAGGGACACTTGCAGTAAACAAGGGACACCTTAATTTGAATGAAATAAGGGACAGTTTTGGTACTGTAAACTTATGATCTGTCAAAAAATAGTTTTTCTGAAGTTTTTACAATTCATTTTTGCATAAATAACGTTCAAAATTGCAGCTATGATCGACACTTTAGCAATCAAGGTATTTTGTGACAAAAATTCAGATCTCATATGTGCAAAAATACAATATTCAAATTAACAAAAAGCAAACAACAAAAAATTCTCCGCAAAATTAGAGCAAAAACAGAAACATAGTCAAAACTAGAAGGCACCAATGCTGAAAATGATCATGTAACAAAAAATCAAATACAAATAACAAAAAATAATAAAATTATTATAAATTAGCTGCACATATTTTTTCAATACGGATTGCTACTCAAAAAGCCTATAAGTTCGCGAATTTTAAAAAAGACTGACATATTACCTTTTTTGCCCGACGTAGACCGGTTTTAGGGCAGTTTAATCGACAAACTTGCTTCACACGGGCCATTAAAGCATTATATTGATTAAAATGTACACCAACACAACCGATTACTAAAATTAAAAATAAATTATAACGATTAGTATTGAAAAATACTAATTTTATTTTACAAAAAAGCACAACGTCGTGATTATAAAGATTTTATTATTCAGCGCAGCCCCTTATTTCCTTTCCAAAACGTTGTCCCTTAATTACTTGATCTTGTCCTTTATTTTCCTACACAATGTTCCTTAATACCCGAAATTTTTGTGTAAAAGTGGTGTTTCTAAAATGGCCCAAAAATCAAATTAACATTCATTGAATCAAAATAATCTTTATGCTGAACGATAGAGCAATAAATTTTGTACAAGTTAGTACCGAAATTCAACAATTTAGTTTGAAAATGTGACCGGCCGACCTTTACAAAAAAAGAATTTCATTGAGTCACATCATAACCAGGCAAACGCTGTCATGAACAATTGAAATATACGCACTCTTGTCAGCTACTATTGATTGTAATGAAAAAAAAGTGGCATGGCATTTGATAGAGCGGGAAACGAACTTTCACGTGACATTAAACTCACCAATCAAAAACTAACATATGACGAGGCCGGCCCAATCAAAAAATATTTCGTCCCTTAATCCCCGACGTTCCTTATTAACCGCCTCCCCGACGTTCCTTATTAACCGCCTTTACCATAGATAAGTCGAATCGAAAGTTGTTGTGTTTTGTTTGCACATGACAAAACGCGGAGATGAACTGCCCGTTTGTGAAAGATTTAAATGTACAATTGATAAAAAATTTACTGTAACAAAAAAACGACTATGTGTGTATATTTACAGTATGTATTTTTTAGCTATTATTAAGTTTTGTTTGTTACTAAAGGCATGGAGATGCTGCTAAACGTGACATCCGGTTTTCAACTTGAAGAAAATCATGGTGTTAAGTTAATCTTGCATCATCCTGAAGCTCACCCAGTGCCGCTCGTTGACGGTTACACTATTTCATCTAATACAATGACATACTTTAGCACCATATATGTGAGTAATGCACCATGATTTTTCAAGTTTCTTCTGGCTTTTTAGTTTCATTTTTTGCCTTTGTTTTATTTTATGTAACTAATCTATACATTAGATACGTATATTACCTAAAAATCTACACAGAAATACAAAAGTTCTGGAACCTAAATACTAGAAGTAACTTAGTCAAAATAGAGAGTAATCTAAATGTTAGAGGTTGAAAGGTCGGTTCAAAGTCTAGAACATTTCTTAGTTTTAAGTCAGATGGTTTCTAGCTGTTCTTGGAGAGCCTGAGAGGCGAAAAGCACCTTGGTGGTTTTGATTGCTATTGGCTTACTGTAGCAATAAACTGGGCTGTGCTAGCCCTTGCGTGAGTTGATGTGTTTCGTTTGTTTTCAGTGGAGTCTAATGGCTGTGCTCTCATTGCTACAACATAGTAGCGTTATACTTACGTAAATTAACCCTATGATGCCCAGGATCATGGGAAATACCACATGATGAACTACCATATCTGGGGTTATGAAACTTGACTAGTCTATTCGAGTGACAGGATCTTTGAACTGTTTTTATGGGAAATTGTAGGTCTTCGCATTTGGCCGCCAATTTTTTAGTCGTACTGCCACACAGCGAAGCCTATGCTTAGTTAAGCAACAAGCAAGTTTTACTAGCAAGGGTTAATTAGGGAATGCTAAATTGCAAATCTGAAACCGATCTTAGGCTAGGTGGATATTTTAGTCATACTAGCTTCAAACTACTTATTTTTGAGCTCGCGGACTGAAAAATTTAGAATTCCGTTTTTTTATAATATCTCAGTAATCATATTTCCCACTGGTGAGTTTGGTTTTCTATTCGATAAACTTAATAAACAAAACGACGAACGGCAGCGGCATTAGCATTTAAAACCAGACTCTGTTCTTGACGTTGTTTTAACGAACTGAAATTGGTTATTCAGCGCAGCGCAGTTGTTTCATCGTGTTCACTATTTTCAGTTACCAAAAACCCATTCATAGTTTTTTAGCCTTTTTTCCGGTAATTAAAAGCTCAGTTGAGTTCAATCATTAAATAGATGTAACGAAGACTAGGTTTTATACCTGGTTAGAATTAGGGTTAACTCGCCTTGCTAGGCTTAGACAACATCAGGACACGAAAACATGTTTGAGAGAGGTCAGGCCAGGAGCGCAACTGAAACCATACAACATGAAACATCCGCATGTCCAGGGGATGATCTTCCAACCCAGATATGCCCACACTCCCGAGGGCATATCCTCCAAGTTGCGCACCTAACACTCTCGCGTGTGTGTTCTCTCTTTTTTTCCAACATGTGTGCCTGCACTCACCAGAGGCACATCATTGTTTTCTAATTTATACACTTTGTTCGTACTCACCGAGGGCGTTATTTTCAGGTTTGAGCGCGTTCATAGCCATCCAGTTTTTTTGTTAGCAGCAGTTTTATTCATTACAGCAAGTGTTTTGCACAGATTCAAGCAAAGCTACAGTAACAAGCACACATGTGCAGCTAACTGCTAAGGATATCTGGGCCCTGGGGGTGGGGACCGTCGACGGGGAAGGGTGGGGGTGCGGAGCAACTTTTCCGGCCAATTTTTTTTCGTGAGCCACCAATTTTGCTCGCGAGTCACAGATTTTTGCCTTGGGAGCCACTGATTTTTCTCCTGGGCCGCCAATTCTTGCTTCGTAACTTACCTTCAAAAATCCGGGGGGGGGGAGTGGACCTATCTGGGGGGGGGGGGGGCGGGGTCGTGTTGGGGGGAGCAATCCCCCCCACGCCCATGTATGGTAACAAATAAACTATGAGCTACATTGCAATATAAAATGCATACAAGTGTACAATATCGCAATTACTCCATAAGGGACAGGGAGGGAGGGTAAACTGTCAATTAAGTGATGCTTTACGTCGTCATGACAAAATAGTAAGCATTCTAAGTTAAAGCAGTAGTTAAATCTCAGCAAAGCGAGGAATCGCCAATGATGAGAAATCCTAAAAAAATGGATTATTAGTGACGCATGCCAGACATTGACTAGAAACAGTTCTTTTCATAATTACCGGCAGATTGCATCGAATCAGTTTAGCTAGGAATTCGCTTAAACCGGTTCAGCTTAGGTTTAATGCTGCTGTCTACAGTATGTAAATAAAGAATAAAGTAAACAACATGCTATAATGAAAACGCCTTTTCCATGTATTGAGTTAATGATTCAGTATTGATGTTTCTAACAAGTTTTATTTAAATTTAGTGTTGAGTAGGCAACATTGTAAGGCACTATGTAAATATTTCTACTTCACATCAATAGAAACAAGAAAAACAGCTCGGAACACCATATGGCAACTGCAGTCACAAACCCACAGAAGAAACTGACTACTATTACAACAAATCAAGTTATTCACTCGAGGCAAGTCTTTGTTCTAACTGGAAGTTCAGGATCTAACCTTTATTCATGTTAAAATAACTGGACTAATTTTAGTTAGTTTTGGTCGAGGCTGCTTCTGTGGCCCCACAAATTAAACATATCAAAGACAAAGTTTTCTTCTGAACAAGTTTTTGAAGGATCATCGGACTATACAACTTTAGCATAAACATTTAATTAATAGATCAATCGCAATATTCATCGGAGAGACATTGTTCACGTGGGGCACCCTACAATTTATAGCATCGTAAGACACCACCATCTGTACCCCAGGAGATGTCATGCTGTCCCATGATGCCACATACGGCGTCAATGCATCGTATGGGCTGGGCAACGACGCTTTTTTTTGTATAATGTAAAGAAGGTTTTAAACTTATCATAATGAGGCTGGTAGTGATAAACATAGTTTATGCTAACTTGTTTTTGTGTCATTTTTATTCTGTTTTTATGACTGAAGTTCGAATAGGTACGTAAAATATCAATGATCAATGTCACTGAAAAAGTAAATATATGTTTTTACATCTGCAGGCTTGCTATCTATCTTGCTATCAGAAAGTGTTAATAGACAATTGCGGATGTTACGATTTGGCAATTCCTGTCCTTTTATTGGATCATCCAGCAAACACTACCGACTGCGTGTCCCAATGGGAACTATGTAACTACATGTGGTTTTCAATGAATAGTGATTAGGATAGTCATGAAACTGAAAAATGTACCACTCAGCTAGGTTTGTCAGTTTTTATTAAGCCAAATGCGGGTTGCGTTGGCTTACAGTGAAAAACCAATCGCTTACTACAATTTTCGATTAAGCAAGAATACGCTATGTTACTATTTTGCTTATTAAAAATAATGCGAAACATTAATTTTAGCAAGAGTACATAATAGGAAGAGTAAGACACTCTTCCTATTATGCCTTCGGGCGTGCGTCCAATGCGGAGCGCGAAATAGCCCGTTTATGTACGGTTTTGAAGGGGGGTACCCCCCTCAACTGAAGACCCCGTACCCAGTTGAGGGGGGCATCCCCCCTCATTTCAAAACACTAACAAGGACTTTCGTTTATGTGCTGAAATGAAGGGGGGAGCACCCCCCTCACCTGAAGACGGGGTACTGAACTGAGGGGGGGTAGGGGGGAAGTTCCTATTATGTACTCTTGATCTTAGCTTATCTAGCAGTTATGTTATTGATTTCAACATAACGTTTTTATAATTCTAAGATTTTTTTAATCTTTTTGGGTGAAAAATTCAGAGCCAGAAAAAAGTATACATACGAAACAATTTACGTTACAAGTTGCGGTCCGCTTACTTCTTTTGATGTCAATATATGTATATAGCGGCCTAATGTTTTCCTACTATATACATATGTTTTGTAAACTTTAAAACCAGATTTTTGTATAATAAATTATTTACTTCTGTAAAACCACAGTTAATGTGTAAATAGAAAACCACAGTTAAAGTGTTAAGTGTGTTAATAGAACTTGTGCTTTTACAAAACATAACTTTTTGGCGGAACAAAAAATGGCGAGTCAAAACTTTATTATTGTGCTTGTTTTCATAAAAAAGTAAATAACGGGCGTGCGTGTGATGACTCCCCCGCCAACATACCTGCAATTTTTTCCATTCAAGGGATTAGTGATCAACTTTACGTATTATGCTAATTAATTAAGCCGTTACCAACTTTCGAATACATAAACTGGCTAAAATAATATAATTTTGTAGGGAACTGTGTTTGGGAAGTAGGACGATTCGACAATACATCCGGCTTTTGGTTTGGAAAATGTAAATGTGTTTGGCCCTGCACGTAAGTGTAACCTAAAATGTTGTTTTAACGTTGGGCGGATACCGTGATCCTCTGGTCTAAACAGGCGTACTACTGGGGTACTCTTGCGGCACATGAGGCAATATTAATAAAATACCATGATGGTCCAAGTGTCAAAAAAAGTGTACTACTGGGTGCTCCTCCGCACATGAGGAAATATGAATAGAGGAACTAGATCGCTGTCTGAATTCTTTAAGCCCGGTTCATACATGTTCTTAAGTAGAGAGACAAGGACAAATTTCGCTTAGGTATTCTGCAAAATTGACAGATGCCTTTAAGCTACTTATTTGTATGGAGGAATGTGATCAAGAAGTACTGTTGTTTTAGTATAGAATTTTTAGTTTAGTTTAGATACAGTTATAGTATAGAGCCCCCAAATTAGTTTAGTTTTGATACAGTTATATTATAGCGGCTGAAATTTAGTTTAGTTTTAGTTCTAGTTATAGTATAAGCTTTTCGCCGGAGTTTTAGTTTTAGTGATAGTATAGTTTTAATATGGAGTTTTAGTTTGAAGGCGTTTTTACGGCAAGCGTGTTTTTCCGATTATAGTATTGCATCCTTCAACTCTAGCTTAGTTTTTTTGCAATTAGAGTCAATTAGTTAAAGTTACTTTTTAGTCAACAGCCTCTGCGTTTATCATCTTAAGCGAACTAAACTTACGTATTTTTAGTCGGATGTGAGGAATGGCTTATCAGGCTAAACAAACTTAAGTTAAGTCAGTGACTTAATTATAGTCCAAACCTTTTTCTAAACTACCCCCAAAGACTAAATTGATTTAACTTATATGGTTAACATTGACGTGCATAGTTTAAGTTCGTTCAGTTCGACCCAAACAGCATTGTGCTAAAAGTAAAGTATGTTAAGTCTGTTTAATTACGAAATTTAGTAATGACATTCTAAGCATGAATTTAAAAACTGTTTAGACTAAAATTTACTCGTTAGTTCTTGACCGGTAAAAAAAAAGCCCATTGGTAAGTATTCGCGAAATATATGAAAATATGTAGCTAGGCTATGCATGACACTGCCTACACTAAACACTGGACGAAAATATCATTATGTTACGATCAAACTTGAGTTAGTCCGGGGTTTTCGGAATGACATTTTTGAGCATAATTTTTAAATCCTATATATATAGGATTTAACTTGACCCGTTAATTTGGTAAAAATTTCAAAAATAAACTAGCACACAAACAAATAAAAACTTACCAATTTTTTGAAAATCCAAAATGAAATGTTAAAATAACTAGCTATTCTGGCCACCTTACAACAGCAACACTAATTGACAAACTGTACAGTATTGCCATTAAAGTAAAAATCTATATTATTTATCCAGTGAGTATATAGATTCTGCGTTGCGCAATTTATTTTCCCATCGCTTACTGAAACTCAAGAGTTTTCGTAAGCGGCTGTACCATAACTAGTTTTAGTATAACAGGTTTACTAAAACTCCTAGTTTTAGTAAGCGGGCATACCAAAACTAGTTATAGTATGACATGCTTACTAAAACTAGTTTTGTGCACTAAAACTAGTTTTGGTATAAGCCCGAATGTAGTTTAATTTTGTTATAGTATACCGCTCAGAACTTAGTTTAGTTTTGATACAGTTATAGTATGGCGGCCTAAATTTAGTTTAGTTTTTGTTATAGTTATAGTATAGCCAATTTGATTTAGTTTTAGTATCACATACTAAAACTAGGTTTAGTGCTAGTTATAGTATACTAAAACAACACTATCTAGAAGTGACCTTAACTATCGTGCAATGCTTTGCATTAAAAGGCTATTTGGCTCTTTCTGAAATGGCTTAGGAAACACGATAGGACAAGGATAAGGACAATTAGCGTGTGATTGACCATTGATCATTGATTACAATCATACTCTGTACCAATTACAACAGCATGAATTCGATCAGTTGCTTTGGCGTTGTTGAACGTCATTGTCGAGACTGGTTACCAATAATTGTTCTGTAAGAAAATGACAGTTGAGTTTTATGTAGGTATGTAGTTTTAGTTATAATTTTGATAAAAAATTTATTTTTTAGTTTAGTTTTAGTTATAACTTTGGAAAAAATTTAGTTTTTTGTTTAGTATTACAATTAGTCACTGAGTACTGGCAGACTGGGACACAGTATAGTGTATGAGCCGCAATGTATAATGTGTTTTCGTTAGAACATTATATGCTTGAGTTTCGGTTGAGTCAATATGCTTTTTTTCCACCATTGGGTCGTTCTTGACAATACCTCAGTTATTATCAACATAACACTTACAATACTAGCAATTAGCTCAAAGTCCTGTCAACATATTATGTTTACTATTTTAGGCATGGATACTTCGATGTCACACGAACATCCAACTACTTTCTCAATAACGTACGTCACTAATTCTTTACGCTCATATACAACCGTTGTACGCTATATGCTGTCACATATGGTACTACGCTTTCTAATGGTCAATATAACATTACTTTTCCAATTTTAACTTATTAATGTGAGTAGCCATGTAAAACTTTACGCCTGAGAGTTAAATACATCGCTAGGATTCTATTAAAATTAACGCTACTTTTTAATTTTGTTATAGAAATTGAACGCCATCACAAAGTAAGTCATGCTGTATTTTATTTTAAGACGGTTTTTGATTGTTTCTTAAAGTTGCTTTTAAGGTGGTAGTATCGATTTTGACGATATAACTTTGAAGCAAGTTGTTGCAGGGAATTTTAAAGTCACAGTAAAAACATAATAATTTTCGTGAAATAAACAAAAATTTCGATGTTTGCTAATATTTGGAAATTCCTCGTTTAAGGCTAGCTACTACGTTGGCTTACAAAACACTAAGCCAACGTGGTAGCTAGCCTTAACATGCACATTTTTAAATGTATAAATTATCATTTTTGTACACTTTGATCTAATTTCATAAAATTATAGCTACTTTTGTACTACTTTACAAGTTGCTCTAAAAAAGAACTGTCACTGAAATCTAATAAGAGAAACAGTACGAGACTGTCGAAATTGTTACGACCACCTTAAGACGCAATTTGATTGATTTTTAAAGTTGATTTTTAAAGACCCAATTCCAGCCAAGGCATAACTGACAGCCAAAGCAGAATTGACAGAAGCCGTAAGCCTAAGCTTGCAGCGTTTATGTTGCTTGAATACATTTGTTTTTCAGAAACAACGCAAAAGTATATGTCTACCTTTCAACAATGTCATATCTGACATACTCCGAAGTCCCGGAATATTTGGTAATACATTCTTTAACAATTATGGATGGATACGCTTTTGAGCCAAAAGTGAACTCAGTACAATTGTGTAACGCACATTAAAAGCTTGCCGCTTCACAAAACCTTGAGCCATATTATTATTATTTAATTGATTAATCAGTAATGCATTCAAACTACACTTTAATTAAAAAAATTCAACTTGACACACACAACTACATATGAAATACAAATACATTCTTAAATCAAACTGTAGGCCTTATGTATTGATTTTGGCATATGGGCTTATTTAGTCTTAGTCTAAATCTATGATACTTGATAACTGCTAAAATTAAAAAATTTAAAAGCATATTTAGTTAAATGACTATATTTATATTAAGTTTAATTAAGTTATCATTTCTTTATATTGTATATGTTTGATTAGTTTTCTTTTGTGATAGCTTACTCAAGTCATTGCTGACTGTGGTGGTTTGATTGGAATACTGACTGGAGGATCATTTCTGACGATTGTTGAAATAATGCAAGCAATTGGCATGGCGTTCACATTTGCTGCAATCAAAGCTCAACGAATAATAAGAAACTAGAAATCTCCAGACGCGTGTTTTTGCCGTCATATAACTGTTTATGAACTTTTACAAAATGTTTCAGCGTTTATGTTGTAATGCTGAAAGTAAAATGGATAGTTTATTCATGCTTGTTCGTGCATGTTTACTGCACGAAATTATGCATTCGTAACGCCATTTTTCCTGCTGCGCCACAGCGCAGCAGGCTTCTTAAGAATGAGATGTGGACATTGTCAACGTGTACTTTAGTGAGAGTTGTGTGTGCATTTGTGTGCGTTTTGATAAGTGCAATAGTGCGGAAGTATGTGAACGTGGGTGTGTGCACGAAATGCGTCTGTCCTGCACTGTGCTGTTTGCATTGTTATTATTACACATATTGTTTGCAAAAATCTACGTACAAAAATTTACGTACACATTTTTGCAGTTGGTAGACTTCATTTGCATATTCGCCTAAAGTTCATTGATTATCGATTTCTAACTTATTGTCTCAGATTATTGTCAAATAGTTATAGTTTCACATTGCATTGTTTCATATTGCTCACTGTTGCTTCACATAGTCTCATATTGTATAATTTTCTATTGCTCACTTTTGGTTAACAATATTGTATTAACAATAATATGTCTCACATTGTATTTTGCTCAGTTGCTCACTACTGGTTCACAAGCGTCATATTGGCTCACTATCTTACATAGTTTCACATCTTACCACAGTTTTATATTTGGGAAACATTAATTGGTTGGTCTTTTTATATTGATAATAGTCACGATGTTACTAACCAGCTCACTCTTGAAGGAAATTTAACACTGTTTTGCTGGTATTTTCAATCAAAAAAAGTGCAACGCCTACGCAGTCAAAATTACTTATAACTCTTAAACCTGCTGCACGTCATATATAAAGAGAAACGGCGGACTGAACGAAATCAATCTGGGTGAAGATTAGCTGAAACCAAGTTACGTATGGCTTAAACTTTTTTTAGTCGGTTCACATATAATTCATTTTAAAGCTGAGGCTTAACTGCAGTTTAGCTAGGATTGAACTAAATCGATTAACGGATGTTCCGTTCAACTATATATAGTTATTTGCCGCGCAGCAGGTTTCATTTCACGGAGTGATAATATAGCTCTAAAACCACGCCCATTTTGCATTAGGCTTTGCTTGTTACACATAAGATACATGAACCGTCGTTAACAGTCGGTAACACATACATATGTAGCTATCATATTTCTAAATTTTTTGGTCAAATCCAAGTGGAAAATATTAGAAATTCAATGAAGGAAACATAGATTCACGGACGGCACCGCTATTATTTTTTGAATATTTAGGTAAATATGAATATGCAAAAATGTACACAGCAAGTTGCCCCAAAAAAAGGCAAGGTACCTTCGCAGACTGAAAATTTTGCTCGTTTACCTAGGAGATATCAGTTTCGCCTTTACATTTCCATGCATAAAAAGTACTGATACCTGATACAGTTGATTTCTTTCGTTTTAGCGCTTAGAAGTTGAAGTTACACCATAAATTCAACAATTTTGTCGAAAACATATGCCATAGTTGCTGAAACTGCTTGTTCTTTCAGCACGCGGTTGCATATTTTGGAAACGAAATGTCCTGTCAAAACAGTTTTTGCAGAAAAAGATGCAGAATTTTTTGTGAAAAAGACCAAATGTTGAAGTTGAACGAAGTATAGTACTTTTTGCACTAGTGCTTTTGACCTCTCGACCATGCTACTTCGATGTGTAGCGATGATTATGTAAAAGAAAACTTTATATATACATACGTATAACATAAACAAGATAAACAGACATCAATCTAGACAATTACGTGATTAGCATGTGTATGTAGGTTGAAAAATTTGCCATATGAAAGTTTTTAAATCATAAAACTCTAGTAAAATGAAAACGGGATACATGCGTTACACGCGTAATTTGACAATTTTTGTAACTAAACTCAATAAGCAACAAAAAGTACTCAGTAAGTTCAGCTCATGAGCTAGCCAAAAAATGCACGTTATGACAGAGTAGCTATATATGTATGATACCAGTAAAAATTGAGGATTAATTTTCGTCTGTACATGGAAGCAGAGCCATCTATTTGCTTGGCATGCTTACCACAGCACACTGTGCCAACGCCGAAGCTCTGGTTTTTTCGCAAGGGTTGACTGAACTACATCACCTTACGACGATAACTGCCCGCCTTGACAAAGCAAAGCCCTGTTTCGTCGTAGGGGCAGACCGACCTAACTCACCTTACAGGTTCTGCACCTTACAGGTTACGGGCAAAGCAAAGTTCTGCTTCTTTGCAAGGGCTTTATACCTACATATACCTTTATACCTGTATAAAAGGCCTGTTTCTTCACACGGCTTGACTAAGCTTCTAACGACCAACTGTTGCAACTGCGTTACGACGCAACGGACAATTCAGAAACGGCAGATTTAGATTTCAGACAAAAATAGACCGTGCCGTCACTCAGATGCAAAACCTTACCCCCGTCGGAACAACATGAAAAAACGGAGTTGGAGGGCAATGTGGAACGACTGAAAACCAACTTGGGGAAGGACTTGGAAAAGTTTCCTGTGACTTAGGACAAATCACTAACATTTGCCGCGGGTAACCCCGAAGTAGACAAAGTGTGTACTAATGAAGAAGAGGAGGAACAATTGCAAATCACTAAATGTGATTCTGACTAACCTAGATTTTTTTCTTAAACTTTTAAGGGAGGATGCTGCAATGAATGCAGATACCCCCTCTCTCGAAAATCAGATCAGCGACTTTTTGAGTCTTCATCGGGGGGATACTAGGGTTGTTTTGATGCGACCCATTTTGAATTGATTTGATTTGATGTGGGCTTCTCGAAAATCAATTGATTTGATTTAATTTGATGTGGGCTTCTCAAAAATAAATTGATTTGGTTTGATTTGATGTGGCCTTCTCAAAAATCAATTGATTTGATTTGATTTGATGTGGCCTTCTCAAAAATCAATTGATTTGATTTGATTTAACGTGGGCTTCTCAAAAATCAATTGATTTGATTTGATTTAATGTGGGCTTCTCAAAAATCAATTGATTTGATTTGGAGGAAATGCAATTTGAACCAATTTTAAAAGATGTATTCCTTTAATTTTCATACTCAATTCGTGCGTTTTTAGTACGTATTTTGTCTAAACTTTTGCTTTTTTCCTTCAACTTTCGTTTTCATTTCTGCAATTTTCTAGTCTAACTTTGGCTTAATTTCCGTCACATTTCCTCTGAATTTCCACAGGTTTTCTGTTATTTTTCAGCAATATTTCTTTTAAATTTCAGTCAAATTTCCGCTAAATTGCTGTAGCTTTTCTGTTATTTTTCAGCAATGGTTGATTTAATTTTCCGTCATATTTCCGCTAAATTTCTACAACGTTGCTGTTATTTTTCAGTAATGTTTCATTCATATTTCCTTCAAATTTCAGCCAAATTTCCGCAATTTTTCTATTATTTTTCAGCACTTAGTGTGTGATTACAGGCCTAAGTGTTATTCACATACATACACTTATGTACTATACTTATGCACACTTCGCTTAGCTGCTTCGCAACTGTTTCGGTTTTGCATTCACATTATTAGTGTGGTGCAACTGAGGCGGGGGGGGGGAAATTCAAATTGATTTTTTTTCACCGTGAAAACACGTTTCTATAGGTTTTCGCATGCGCTGAGTTCATTTTTAGCACTTTCCAAGCGAAAAAACGTTGATTTATACCTTTTCGAAAAAATTCAATTTTTGTCGAAAATCATCGTTTTTCGACATACTGGGGCTAATCATCAAAAATTATGACGAATACAGTCGTAATACAAGCCTGAAGTTTGATTGTCATAAATTATACATAATAATATACTTAATACAGCTTTGTTTGCAACACATTTAGCTCATTGTTACTTAAAATTTCAATTTTGCCAACTAAAAAAGAGGCGAAATATGCATAGTTCATTGAGCTTACATATCAAAAGTTTTAGTTTCTTTTTGCGTAGACATTAAATTTATTACATTTTTTTAGAAAAATATGCATCATTAGTCATAAGTAGCGATTTCTAATGAAATCGAAAACCATAAATACGATCTGAAAACGTCTCTGATGCTCAGCACCAAGCTGGCACTGACAGTCAAGTTCGGTTAAAAAGTGAGCTTTATCTATAATTCCACAGTAGCAAGGGTCCTTTTATTTAACGCAAGCAACTAAGGCTAACCTTTGCTGACCCACCTACTAAGCCTGAGCCTAAGCACTAAGCCTCAGCCTAAGCACTAAGCCTCAGCCTAAGCACTAAGCCTAAGCCTAACCTAAGCCGAAACATAAGCACTAAGCCTAAGCCTAAGCACTAAGTATAGCCTAAGCCTGAGGCCTAAATTAAAGAAAAAACCTGCTAAGAAGCATTATGATATAACTTTACCACACTAAAAAACTCTAACTAGTTTTATATTTTAAAACAATTTGCAGCTATAGCCCGGAATTTTTACGGAACCGTACTTGTGCTGTAACGCTTCAATCAGCCTGGTCCTGGTGGCTTCAGCAAAAGTTCTATAACTTTTCAAAGCCTGAACCGATTTACAAAATTTTTTCAGCATTTAGTAGCTTAGAAGTTGATCTTTCAATAGTAACAGCAGGTTTTTATTTGATTCAATATTTTTGACTAAATCCAATTTTGCGCAAAAAAATTTCATGTAAAGTTTAATTTTTGGACAAAGTTTGATTTCCAGCTAAAGCTTACATTCTACAAACTTCTAACCTAGCCTCTTCAAAAGAACGTTCAATTTTGACCGACCCTAGGTTTAGGGGATATAGGGGCACTCCGGATCATTAGTCGAAAAATGCCGTTTTTCCGACTTATTCGACCCCTAAGGGTTTAACACCAATAATTTCACTTCAGATTTTCATTAAAAGGGGCGACAGCTATTTTGGGGGCTAGAGATCAGATTGGGGGCATGGCTGACGATGGGGGTTTCATATTTTTATTAAAAGATGTGGCAGGAAGCGAATTAGAATCGAAAATAATTTCCCCCCCGCTTCAGTCGGACCGTTTGGGTTAGTGGGGGGCTATTAGTTGGGAATTTGTTTTGAGCTGTCTTTCCTGCAAGGCTCAACACATGTGAGTGTGCGTGTACGTTTTCAAAAATACGTAAGTTTACGCTTCGGTTGGGATTTCAGCTTAAGCCGAGGCTCAGGCTTAAGTTTTGTAATTTTGAAATTTATATGTTTACATAATATGTGATGAGCTTTGTAGAAGGAAAGCCACGTGGTCTGTTGTAGGGAAGGGTTGAGTTAACTTGGGGTGGCTTTTGGCCACCGACAGAATGAAGGGCATTCAACTGAAGGTGCATTAGTGACATTTGGCGACCAAGTCGAGCCTTGTCGGTCTTTTAATCTTTCGAAATAAAAAATTCACTTTGTTTTTCAAGTTAGTTTTTTTGCATTTTTGAGAGAGCACCATTGAAGTAATTTTTCCTCAGGAACCTCTAGTTGAAAGATTTTTTGTT
>JASANF010006390.1:0-31992 GCA_030248245.1 Trissonchulus sp. WLG1_4
AGCGCAACTAACTGTTTCATGTACGAAGCGAAAGCTTATAAAAGCCACGATTCAGAGCTGATGGAAAGTACGGCAGGAGATACGAGTCATTGTAACTATCACAGTGGCCAATGTCAATGACTGGATGGATCGTTTCTTCTTTGGGAACCGGACATCAAAGAAGCTTGTGTATTTCTACCGGCACAAACTATCTCTGGACGACAATTAGGTGACAATTGGTTATCAGATGAACGGACCGTCTTCACAACGACAGTACACCGAACCCGCTGTTGATTGCGAAAGCAACGAAATAATACTGTCCGATCAAGGATTTCCATTTCGGGTGATTTATGAAAACAGAATAGAACCATCGATACCCGAGACAATACGGATTCTTTTATGCTATACAACGAAGATAAACTACAAAGAACAAAAAAGCCCGTGCTGACCTTCCGGAAGGCGAATATCCTTACGATGACGAAGAGCATGGAATCGTTACGACCGAGCTCCTTGCAGCGAGCCTTCAAGCTCTCCAATTGGACGTAGAAGAAACTGTCCGGTACGCTTTTCAAACTGCCTGTTACGGAGCATGTCAAAATATGCAATCTCTAGTCCGACTAGTTAGAGCTGAAGCGCTTAGTAATCCGACTGCTGCAATACGAGCCATACTAGGCAGAACCAACCTATTCGCTCGCGCAGCTGGAATGTATATTGAAACTTTTCCTTGCCAATTCCTGAACGGTAGCACATTTGGCTTTTTGCCCATGGTCTACATATGTTTTCGCGAAATTCCAGTTTGGTTCATTCTAAATGGCATTAAGCACACTGGATATCTGGACACAGCAACAAAGATCGTTCATCAAGACGCGGCCAGCCGACTGCGCCTTATTAGGAGAAACGCCAGTCGAACTTGACGGAGAAGGCTATATTTACGATCGTCACACCGGAGTATTGTCCGACATGGGGGAACTCCCCCAGAAGATCTCAAAATTTTTCGCTGGAACATCAGTGGATTGTTAATAAAATCATCACCCATACTATCTTTCATCAAATAATAATTCATAACTGGACTGATTTCCAAACCCATATTTCTTTGAACGACATTATGAATGGGTTTGCGCGACAAAATAAAATCCTTAGTATGCCGGGCGCTCCAGATTAGCACGAAGCGTCAGTTGCTGCTGCGCTATTAGCTACAGGGA
Source organism: Trissonchulus sp. WLG1_4 (assembly GCA_030248245.1). Lineage (NCBI taxonomy): Eukaryota > Metazoa > Nematoda > Enoplea > Enoplida > Ironidae > Trissonchulus > Trissonchulus sp. WLG1_4. Next base: position 1,182 of record JASANF010006390.1, read on the forward strand.
TAGTTAATCAAGGTATCTTCAGCTTTTTAACAGGACTGCAGGTTGGACCTTGGGAAATTTGGCGTTTTCCTTGTCTGTTTGTACGTGACACTGAGTTTCCTCTTAGTGCATTGCCTGCCGCTGAGCTTTGATCGTAGAATGGTAAATGCTCCATACATGGTTCGTAAATTAAAGCGCCAACTAGAAAAATGAAGATTCTATTCGGTGTTGCGACAACAACAGGGTCAGCCAACAGTTCGCTTTTGACGAGATGATGAGCTAGTGAGCGAAGAAATACGACCCATCCATGAAGCAAATAGTGAACAAACAGGTGCTACCACAGTTTTAACAACGGCCAACCTGCCAGCTGAAGTTCATCGCCCAGAAGCACAAATTGGAAGACAAGAAAGTATCAGAGGATCAATTTCAAAAGCATTCCGACGACTGTCTCCATGGCTTCTAGATATCAAAGACTCCTAATACTTTTACTCTGTCTGCAATATTGATGTACGACCGCGAAATGCGTCCTGTGGGTACCCATTATAATCGACGGGACAAAGTTAAAGCTTTCTGGTCCAATACCGGGTCTAGTGTAACCTTGGTCCATCCAGGTTTGGTGGGGTGTAGAGTGTATGTCGGCCCTGCTCTTATTGTTGCAACTACATCCGTGACTGGTCATATCTTACCGTTGATAGGTCATGTCGGAAGTGGCCATCCATATCGGAAAATAAGCACATACGCCACCTAGTCCATCTGTGTCACAAAATACCTTATCCTGTAATACTCGGCATGGAGAGTAAATTAGCAAATTTGGGAATATACGATTCGATTTCTGAAAATGAAAGTGTGAAACTGGGGTCCGAAGACTGTGAAACTAATACGACAGAATATGCCAGCTCCAGAATGTTTGGTTGGAATATTTCGGAGACAGTGACAGTGCCTCCGAGATGCCAAGTGGTACTTCCGGCGAAGATAAAGTCTACGAACGAATGTCGAGGTCATTATATTGTGGAGTCACCAAATAAAAGTCCTCAACGAGGAACTTTTGTGGCTCGATCCGTGGCAAGGCCCTGTCAGAACTGGATCCCCATTTTAATGTTGAACGTGGCCACTGTAGCTCTTGTCCTGCATGCTGGAACAACAGTTGCGTCGTTGTCGCCATTAAGTAGCTATGATATTTCTACGAATCGACAATTTACGCAGCCTTCATGCAATTTCTATGGTCCTACGAGTAATACTGCGAATAAGACTGACTCTGATCATGTTAATAGTGAAAATTTACGGATGAATGATATGCAACTGACTGCAACCGACCAGGGTCGACTTTGACTTTTTTAAAAAAGTACAGCCGTGTATTTTCCGCAGATGACTCGGATTTGGGTTTCGCGTCGAAAGTTGAACATCAAATCGACACCGGAGATCATCCACCAATCAAACAAAGACCATATCCAGTTCCATTCTTGCAACGTGAATCACTTGCAAAACTAGTACTGGACATGGAACGACAAGGAGTCATACGTCCATCAACTTCACCGTGGGCTAGTCCTGTTGTGATCGTACGAAAGAAAGATGGTTCGGAACGATTTTGCGTTGATTACCGACGTCTGAATTCAGTGACGAGAAAGACGTATACCCACTTCCAAAAATTTCGGACATTCTAGACTCCTTGGGAGGCGCAAAATATTTTTCTTGGCTGGATTTGGCATCAGGGTACTGGCAGATTCCAGTAAAGGAAGCTGATCGACCCAAAACGGCGTTCACAACGCTTGCCGGAGTATTCGAATTTTTGCGAATGCCATTTGGAGTCTGTAATGCCCCTGCGACCTTTCGGCGACATATGGAATTTACAATGGCGGGTTTACAATGGCGTACTTGCATGGTGTATATAGATGACATTTTGATTTGTTCCCGAAATTTCGAAGAACACCTAAAGCATATCGAAGAAGTCTTACAGCGACTCCAAAGAGACGGCTGGAAACTAAAGCTGCGAAAATGTTACTTCGGACAGACTGAAGTACCTTATCTTGGTTATATAGTATCCGCAGCGGGTCTACGACCAGACCAACAGAAAGTGGAAGCTGTTCGGAAATGGCCTCGACCCTCTGACGTCACATCTGTTCGTCAATTTTTAGGGTTTGCGTCTTACTATAGACGATTTGTGAAGGACTTTGCAAAAATTGCCGAGCCATTGCATAAATTAACCCGTAAAAACGTGCCGTTCATCTGGTCCGACAATGCAGAAATCAGTTTTTCTACTTTGATCGAAAGGCTTACGACAGCTCCTACGTTGGCATTTCCTGATCTACGGTTGCCATATCAATTGTATACGGATGCTAGTGACACAGGTTTAAGGGCAGCGCTATACCAGACGCATGACGGAGAAGAAAAGCCTGTTGCGTTCATTAGCAGGTCACTATCAAAGTCGGAAAAAAACTACTCAATAGTTGAAAAGGAAGCTTTGTGTGTTGTTTGGACAGTTACGCATCTACGACAGTACCTAAGTATGTCTAGTTTTACGGTAAACACTGATCATCAGCCACTGAAATGGCTAATGAGCATTACGAATCCGTTGGGAAGACTGGCACGTTGGGGTCTGATCCTTCAGGATTACAATTTCACTACTGTTCATCGACCAGGTAAAGCCCACATAAATGCTGACGCTCTCTCACGATTAACTGTGTGTGCGATCACAAAAGGCTCATCTCTTGCTAAAATTCGTAAGGAACAAAACCGTGATCCAGAAATACAGTCAATGACGAAGTACGTCTTTGCGAAAATCTTACCAGAAGATAGTCGGTTATCCAAGTACATCAAACGGTTTGCACAATTCCAAGTCAAGGATGGTATTCTTGTTCGCACAGCTCAAAACTTTCGCGGACGTAAGAACATCGACAAGAAGCAGATTGTCATCCCTGACTCATTGAAAAATGATATTCTAACCTTGTGTCATGATGAGGTTACAGGAGGACATTTTGAAGCATATAAGACCTTAGAGAAAATTAAAGAGCGGTATTTTTGGCCGAATATGGAGAAAGATGTACGAGAATGGTGTCTAAACTGTCTCGCTTGCGCTAGCAGGAAACCACCCGGAAAGTACGTTAAAATGCCTATGAATCCAATCCCTGTTACGGGAATATTTGACCTGGTGAGTACCGATATTATGGGTCCACTTCCACAGACATATAACGGAAACCGTTATATTATAGTCTTCATGGATTATCTATCTAAATGGGTGGAAGCAATTCCTCTGCCCGATATTAAGGCTGAAACGATTGCCCGCTGTTTTGTCTCAGAATGGGTAAACGGTGCTCCTAGACGCTTGCTGTCCGACCGTGGGGCTAACTATAAGTCTCAACTTTCCGAAGAAGTGTGTCGTTTGTTAACTACGAAAAAAATTTTTACTACCGCTTACAGGCCCCAGACAGATGGGCTAGTCGAAAAATTCAACGGTACTATCGCCAAAATACTTTCTCTGTACACAGCTTCTAGCCAGAAGGCCTGGGACGAGACCTTACCGTTGGCAATTATGGCGTATCGCTCTAGCGTACAAGCTTCTACGGCTGAATCGCCATATTTCTTACTTTTCGGAACGGATATGACTCTCCCAAGTGACGTCAGTATGGATATGAGTCCTACTAAATACGTGAATGAGCTCAGTTACGCGTCTGAACTGTACATAAGGCTACGTGAAGCAAGAGAAGTCGCCAAACAGGCTATTAAAAGGCTCAAGTGAAGCAGCAGAGTTACTACGATACTAATAGCCGTCCAGCAAATTGGACTGTAGGTCAGCGTGTTATGCTACATTCGCCAGTAATCGGTAGGGGTAAAACGTCAAAATTGACCCCACAGTGGCACGGCCCCTACCGGATTATCGATTTGAAAGAACCCAACGCGTACGTTAGGTTATGCGATAAACCTAAGAATGACGGGTTTTGGGTCCATCTAAACAGACTAAAACGATTCGCGGGACCCTACGTTCCTAATGTATAGTACGATATATATACGAAAACGGGACTTCGTTCATCCATATAAATACATTGCTCTATTAATAAATTCCCATAAGAGCTACAGTACGAAGTTTGTGTCAATACGACTGTGTCAATACTGGTCTTTTACAGCAGATACTTTACCAACTATTTTACGAACTTATCAGCAACTTTCCCAACTTTACCAGCCTGACAATCAGGTCACACAGTCTAGCAGTTTTATCAGGGTGCTAATATACGCTGTATAGCATTACTGTATTCTATTTTGGACCGATATAGTATATACTTCTTTCTAGCTTACTTATTCTGTGTGTAACGAAGTTTTCAAAGTTTTCTTGCTTCTTCATTTTTTTATCTTAAAAATTCACTGACTTATACTTTAAATTGTTAAATTTCGATAATTCATTATTGCGTACGCTTGTTTCAGAGTTTATCTCGACTTACAATGTTCGATTTTTATTTTTAATGCTCGTAATCTGTTCATGGCGTCATTACAAAATACATTCAGCGATTTCAGAGCTGCTCACACAGCATTAACTACGGCGATTAGTTCGACACTTGATATCAATTCTGAGACTAAAATAGAACTGTTGAATCACCTTATCAAATTAAGTTCGTGTTTTGATTCTCTGAAAGATCATTTTTTGCCTACGAAGCCAGTCAAGGGTACGAAACGCAAATATCAGCACTCTTCGAGCTCTAGTCGCTCTTCAGTGTGCTCGGAGTCGAGCTCGGAAAGCTCTGGCGATTCTCAGCAAACTGTCGTGACAGCAGATAGGCAGTCCTTTGGCGACGACCAGGACATCATAGTGGTGGATGACATATTCGGTCCTGACACGCAACCCGACAGTACGAACCCTATTACGACTTCTACGCGAGACAATCATGACCAAAATGTAACCCCTACGAACGTAGCTACGACGCCCAAAGCAAGTCATACGACATCTAACGACCAATTTACGACCAGTTCAGACAGTAGTGTGCAGACTATCGGTACGACCAGTTGTACGAGCACTGTCTCTGTACAATACCCAGAAGAGCCTATTAATTTAGTGATCGAATGTGCAGAACACCCACTCTCGCTCACTACGGGCATAAACCGCTCAGCATTGGAGGCGTTCCGTTCCGTAACCCAATGCAGGCATTACTGTATTTCCTATTACGACTTTTGGGTCGCACTGAGAATGATGCCGAAAACCAAGCTCCTTGGTTTCTAATGGCGGCTAACGATATTGATGCCTTAGATCGGTTTATTAAGCAGTTAGGTCGCACACCCATTCCTGCAGATTTGCTCTATCACGAACTCGACACTATGCTACTCGAAATCTTATCTGTCTATTTTCGTACGTCGGTCAATTTTCGTGAGTCCACTGCTAACCTTGCAGCTTCTGGGGCGAAACCAATTTCCCATCATTTATTGCCCGACAAAGCTGTAATTTTAAATGAAGAAAACATTTTCTATCAAAAGCAGTACAGGGAGCTTTTTAAATAAATTGAAACTGATCTAGCCACTGTTTTTAATCGCTTGAAATTAGCTGGACAGACTGAAGCTCCGCTGAAAATTTTACAACTTTTGCCTACGTGCACTATTGACTACGCTAAGCATTACGTTTTAGCCGATTCGCAGTTCAAGAAACTGCGCGGTTACGGAAACACTACCTTAGTTTCGATCCCCGGATTGTGTGTGCAAGGGAGTCATTCCGTGCACAAAGATGCTTGTCACCATTTACGTAATGTTCGCAACCTCAATTGCGGGGACAAACGACGTTTCGAATAACGCATACCCCGAGCCAATTTTTCGCAACTTCTGCAATTTACTGTCGTTAATTCACGAGCTGGCGCCGGGCATTGGCACTTACGTTGTTTTGCCATTTCGACGTGTTGACTCGTTCGCAAATCGAAATCGTGCCGCTCATCGTGCTATCTATCAAGCATCGGAGCCATTCCCTAACGTGAAAATTATTGATGCCAACACTGTTTTACGGGACGAGCGGTGTTTACGGTCGGATGGGTACCATCTGACTCCGTACGGCTTGTTGCGACTTCTGCGACATCTACTACACAACTTGTCCCAACTCGAACTATTCCTACCTGACGGTTGAGGACAACCTTTCCTAAGGGGGAAGTGATGTAGCGGCCTGAAACTATTGACAATTAGATTACTGTAGTTTATATTGCTGTTAGTCTAGTGACTTCTTACGATTCTTTGTTACGTGTAGCATGTGACTTATTACAATTATCTGTTTCGAATAGTGCGTGTTTGACTTACGTTATCATTGTTACGACCTAGCTTGACTAAGTTACCCTGTGTTTGCGTTAGATATTGACATTCCTATGTAGTTGCTTAACCTAAATAACTGTTTCATTACGATTCTTATCTGTAATCAGTTTCCGGCCAGAAGTTTCGAGATGTTTACTTTCCCACCACTTATTCCAAAAATCCAACTATAAAAGCTCGAAACTTGGTGGCCTACCGTTCTTTGCTCAGATTCCACTCTCTCTTGTGATTGCTAACCAATTTAATAAAATCAGAAGAAAATCACCATACGCTTGTTGCTTCTTACTTGGTGGGTTACGGTAGTGAGCGATTTGTCCTATAGTAGCTGGGTCACAGTGAGCGACTTGTCTTATGGTAGTTAGAAACCACGCTACAACACAATAGAGACATAAAAGTTCAAAAAATCAAGCCAGATATCAGATTGGCCAGCTTGTGAAGTACATGTAATGTTTTGACGCACAATTTTTTTGCCACAAATAAGAAAAATAAAAAATGAAGGTTCGTTTTTCTTTTGATTTCAAAATTAATGTCTAAATTTTTTGCAAATTATCATTATTGCTGTGAGTACTTTATAGGTTACGCACAGTTTCACAGTTCAAACAGCTATTACTCCGCAACCACTCAAGCAATTTGCACTAAATTTTGTGTGCATAAACTAGAGCATATGTGCTTTTACTTTATGTAAAAAATCTAAACAAAAAAATTTTTAATTGTGACGAAATTATCGAATGTGAATAGGTTTTCAAAACGTCATTTTCCCGAATTTGCGACTTCACTGCTAACTGTATGCTGCATCAATTTTTCTGAAAGTTGGCAAAAATATTTGCCTTGAAACATGTTTTTAGATTATATAAAGAACAATGACCTATCTTTCACTGAAAAAGTTTCATAGTCGCGCAAAATCGACTGCTTTCGCGACACTACCCCCTTAAATGAAGAATAGTCATACTGAACTTTCATGTTTACTGATGAAATCGTAAATTTAAGTTTCTCTGTAATCTGTAGCTGTTGCTTTACTTTGGAAGCAGGTAATAGTACTGTACTGTCGATTTGAAAATGAATTACCTAAGATTATTACTGTAAAGCATCAGGAATTCACGGATCTCTGTAGCCGAGTGGTGAGTTTGGTTGGTCCGTAACCGTGAGGGGATATCGTCGATTCCTAATGGATTACTTTTTGTCAGATTTTTGCATTTTCGCTTTACCTTCTGAACATCCACGAAAGCAGCAACTCATTCAATTACAAAGCATTATCGTTTGTGACAGATGCAAAGATGAGATAAAAGACGTGTAAAACACACTCCGCACATTAACACTTTAACGCTAACAGTGTGTTAAGATACCAAAATCAAAATTAAAGACCTGTTGGGCTGTGGCCCAACAGGAAAAATGCTACGCCTGTAACGAGCCACTCTTTCGCAAGAACCATAAAGAACCAACCTTGCCTTTCTTTTGTTATGTGTTACTCTTTTCTGCAGAATAAATGAAGTTATTTTGCAATTTTATGAAAAAATAACATCGTTCAGTTTAAATTCTCAAGATTAGGGCCAAGTTCAGTCAATTCTAAGCGTTGGGCCGAGTCAAAAGTCACCAATACCTGTATATGCACGCATAATGTACGTAGATATAGCCTACCAATGCAGACTGTCGAATGCTGAATATTAAATAATGTAACGCAATTTTCAACAAGTCTTGTACAAGTAGTATTTGCCGCCTTCCAACTGCAATTGAAATTGAAAGTATAAAGGGCAATTTTAGACACGAAAGATTAGGTCAAATCGTGTTGCATAGTTGCATAATCTAGAGCTATTTACAATTACAAAACAAATAGGACTATTTAACAAAATAATATGTCCAGTAAAAATAGAAGACCATATATAAATTTTGTAATGAGAATAATGCAAACGTAATCATTAATTTCTTAATAATCCTATAAATTTAACTATAATGCCCCTCCTGTTGTCCGCAGTTGCAATTTTGTCGACTGCATCGCAATCTGCACCTACGACGTTACGGTAATTGCAAGTACTGCACTTCATAGTATAGCGAAGTGTGTTGGGCTGTTGTGCACGCGAAATGTTGTGCAGTTTCTAACTGCACTGAAGCATGTTAGTAAGATAAATAGATATGGAAAAGTTCACAGTACACTATAAATTTGAGTGATGTTTGACATTAACTTCTCATACGTTACATGTTTGTAGTGATCAACACTGTTGTTAAGAACTCTTGCAGTCAAAACTTCTATCAGGTTTCCTTTGCATACGCATATATATTACAGTCTATGAAAACACTTGTTTTTTTTAGTTTACAAATTTTCTATGCAGAATGAATGTATTGTATAATTTATATTTTCAGGAGACTTTATCAATTATTTTTAATCTTTATTATTACCTATTCATTCAACAGATGAATATATTTATGAACTGTTCCACTAATTAGTTTTTCATTACTTTACTTACATCTTGCAGCAAAACTTTTGGTACCGTGCAAAAAGGCAGTTTTAGCACAGTCTAGCAAAAACGCAGTGGAAAGTCATAGGTAATTCTAACCTATGTTTTACCAAGAGTACATACATAATAGGAAGAGTATGACACTCTTCCTGTTATGCTTTAGGAAATGCTTCCAATGCGGAGCGCAAAATAAACCAATTTTGTACGGTTTTAAGGGGGAGGTACCCCCCTCAGTTCAAGACATAGTGCTCAACTAAGGGGGGTACCCCCGGCACCCCTTCAGTTCAAGACATTACTGAAGTCAGCTGCATTGCTCATATGCAGTTTCTTTAATGTCTTGAACTGAGGGGCGAGGCGGGGGTAACCCCCCTCAGTTGAGCACTATGAACCGAGAGGGGTACCCCCCCTGGCCCTCTCAAAACCTTACACAAAAGGGTTATTTTACGCTCCGCATTGGACGAAAGCACCAAAGGGAGAGTGTCATACTCTTCCTATTATTACTTGTACAATTTTACATTATGATGTAGATGTACTTAATAAACTGGTTTAGCGTTAGGTTGGCTTTGTGCTCATAATGAGGAACACGTCAGTATGCTGGTTGTATTCTTTTGATTAACCAGAAATTTTTCCACAAATTAGAATTTGTCATCTGTAATTATATGATTGCAAATAATATGTAGGTACTTACTTATGTGTTTGCTTTTACCTAAAAACTTAATTGAAAAGTAATGAAATAGCTACGTTGTTTTACTAATTTCCGGTCAAGTTATTAGAATTAATTTCACACCAGGATTGCTATTGACTACTTCCAACTAGTTTATATGTTTCAACAAATCATCATTAATTTTTCCTTGTCTTGAACGTTTTTCACCAAACACTTGTGGGTTTGGGTTTTGTACAGCAGGATCCACGATACACTCTTAATTGCCATGAAAAAATTGCTAAACTGAACAATTTAAAATTATGTTATCTGTTGTAGGCGAGTGTGCATTCTGTGTTCAAAAATATCTAGTCTTCATACAACATTTTCAGACATTACATTACATATATATAAGTTTATTCGAATACATACATACCTATATAAGTTTACTGGAGGTAACAGGGTGACACTGTTCTTTTATTGCGCTTGAGTTACACTCCTACAAAGTTCCTTATTGTTTTTTGTAATTCAGCATTGCGTGATTGGTTCATTTTTTGTTTGTCTTCATTAGTTTTGTGCTGTGAACTGTGAAAGTGTGAAGTTGCGTTTTTGAGAATGATTTTCGATATAAGCATAAAATACAAGAACATATTACATACCTACCACTTAACATGAAACATCCTCACTATAGAGTTAAACAAATGTTCTGAACAAGCTCTTCTGCTGAGTGAGATGTGGTCAAATTGTGAGGTCTGAGTGTCAATATTCCAGAGGAAATATTAAACGCGGCCATTATCTGTGGATAAAATCTTTTTCTAAACAACCTAACATATACACAATGCAGACAAATTTGCTGTTCCGGGGGAAAAATTTACACCGGGGTAATGTGCCTGAAAACCTCTCAAACAGCAATAATTGGTGAATTTTATACATGTTTTCAAGTTAAAATTTCAAAACATATTTACGTTAATAAAAAATGTTAGATTCTCATCGAGATTCGAGCTCGAATAACTGGATTAGGAGTCCAGAGTGCTAACAGTTGCACTAATGAGAACCTGTTAGAAAGAAACATAACTTGACTAATGTACACACTTCTCTGCGTGCGACTTGCAGCTTCACAATATGCATAATCTAAGATTTGATTAGTGAAAATCTAATCAACGCAATTTGGTAAAACATTCACGATAACATCAAATACAGTCGTTTTGATGATGCTCTGCTGATTAGTTCCATGACAAATTTTTGTTGTTTTATAAATGCCTTGTTTATCAGCGACCAGTTGACACAGTTGGTTGAGCTATGGATTCAGAATCCGAATGTTAGTGGTTCGATCCCACTCCGGCGCTTTCAGTTTTGCAGTTCGATGCGAGAATTCTGTCATGGCTGAAAAGCTAACTCGTAAGTTAGGTAGGTAAATGCATAGGTAGAGAGAAGACGGGAGGTATCTGCCTTTCTAGTGTTAATTAACACTACAAGATGGACCTACCCGAAATAACATATAAGGAGAAGGAGAATCTGAATATAGTACATATATACGCGGCCCCTGAGGGGGCCGCGTAAAAACTCTTGCAATGTGATGTTGTATTACATTTCAAGAATCAAGATAGACTTTTCTTCTGGATACGAAACGTTAGACTAACTACTACTAATATAATTAATTACGTATAAAATATAATTTCGAAAACTAGATTATAAATTGTTTGTTGCACATAGTCGTCTAATTCTTTTAAGCACAAACGGATGCTTGATTTTCAAGAAGTTGTCATGACAAGTCTTAAAACATTATCTATCTACTAATTGGCGTCTAAACAATGTCGCCTCTATTTTAACAAAAATATTCAACCATAATTAAACTATGTAATTTTTGAGATAGGCACAGGTTTTTATCTGCGCCCATTGATAAGAACTGCTGTAAAGTTAAATAAATATTTACAAACATTTATATATACACTGCTGTATTTAGTTGACCTCATTAAATTACGACTTCGATCATAAAAATGTTGTTAACCTGTCCAAGTCCGTGTCCGTGTCCGTAAGAGTAGTTTTATTTACAGTTGTCCGGATGTCCGTAAGAACTTGTCCGTGAGTGTCCGTAAAGGCTGTCCGGATGTCCGGAAGTCAAGTTGACTTCAGTTCAACTTTTGTCCGTGTCCTTAAGGAATTCGCCAATCAGATTATAGCCTTAAAAGTCAAGTGTAGGTGCGTGTACATAAAACTCCTCCGCGCATAGTAAAATAATGTTAATTTTTTAGTAAGTTCAGCTCAGCAGCTTCATTTTAGTGTGCTTAGAACGTTTTTATTAATTTTTTGAAGCTTGCATTCTAATACACTTGGTACACTGCAGAATGTGTAGGCGTTATTTTATATACATACGCACTGTCTGTAGAAGTATGAATTAACGCTGCTTACGGACACGGAAACGGACAAATTTTACGGACAACCTTCCGGACACGGACTCGGACACGGACAACTACTGACACTTCCGGACAACTATGAACTAGAAAGTCTCAACCACTGCGTATATTTTGAACGCTGCAAGTAAGGTGATGAAGCCTTGCCCCTTTAAAGAGTTTATGTTATTTTATCATTTCATACTTGATTACACAGGACAGTTTCCGAGTGCTTGCTTACCGTATTTCCTCGAATAAAGCCCCGGGGGCTTTATTGTTTCGTGAAGGTTTAAACGGGGGCTTTATTCAAGGCGGGGGCTTTATTCAAGGCAGGGGCTTTATTTTTTCGTGAAGGCCCAAACGGGGGTTTTATTCAAGGCGGGGGCTTTATTTCTTTGCAAAGTTTGTCTGACAATATGGGCGCAGTTGCTCGCCTCAAACCAGTCAAGTGGCTACACTACAACTGGTTACCGACGTAGGCAGAAGACCCTCTGTTCTACATAGGCAGAGGACGCTCTAGGGCAAAAAAGTTAAGCCAATTTCATTTAAGTTAAAGTTAAAGTTAAAGTAAGGCTCAGGGGGTAATTTAAGTTAAAGTTAAAGTAAGTCCAAAATCACTGACTTTTATATAACTTTTTTAAAATAACTTTTATTTAAAGTTAAAGTAGGGGTATTTTTATTTAAGTTAAAGTTAAAGTTAGAGTTTCACCCCTAACTTTTTTAGTTTAAGTTAAAGTTAAAGTTTAACTTTTTTGCCCTAGGACGCTCTAGTCTAGGTGGATGACGCTCTAGTCTAGGTGGGTGACCCTATATTTTAGGTGTAGGACCCTCCATTCTAGGTAGAGGACCCTCCATTCTAGCAGAGGACCCTCTCTATTCTAGGCAGAAAACCCTCTAAAGGCAGAGAATCCAATACTAGGCAGAGAATCATCCATTCTTGGCAAAGGAATAAAGGACCCTTTGGTCTCACTAGAGGACCCTTTAGTCTACGCAGAGCACCCTTTATTTTAAGCAGAGAACCCTGTATTCTAGGCAGAGGACCCTCTATTCTAGGCAGAGGACCCTCTATTCTAGGCAGACGACCCTCCATTCTCAGCAAAAAATCCTCCATTCTTGGCAGACAACCCTGTACTGTAACCGCTGTAGTCCAATGCAAAAATGGACCACGGATTCACGCAACCAAACAACTGCAGCTCTTTTAAAATCTTACAATATTGTACATAGCAATTATATATATTGTAACGTTGGTAAAATTTCCATTTGTTACAATTCTAAGACTTATACTTGAGCAATAGGGCCCAGATGTTAGCTAAAATAATTACCTACACTCACAGATGTAGGTACATGCGGGGGTCTGGAGGTCTAGGGGGGAGGCAAGCACCCTCCAGATTTGAAATTTTAGGACAAGCACTCCTTCTTGATGCTGAAAAAAGGTACCCGAAAACTAAAAAATCGCCGAAGATTGCTGTAAAATCTAAAATGCTTCAACAATGAACACAAAGCGAAAATTATCGCTAGAAATATTAGAATTTTGCAAAATATTTACAATTTATAGGCAAAAATAGGAAATTTTTGCGATTTTGTTAGTTCAAGCCCCCGGAACGTCGGGACTAGCCCCACCTACCCTACACTACCCCAAATTTTGAAAAATCCGTGACAAGCTCACCCCCAGACCGAGACTTTGTGTACATGTATGCCTATGCTGCACTATTGCAATCTTTTACTATGGATGAAAAACAGGCGTAAGCTATGTACATAGGTATCGGTCTTAAAGAATTAAAATTTTAACTTATCGTTTCGGGGGGCTTTATTCGAGGACGTTTTGATTAAAACCCCCGGGGGCTTTATTCAAGGACGCTTTGAATAAAGTCCCCGGGGGTTTTATTCAAAACGGGGGCTTTATAATTTCGTGAGTGGCTTGACGGGGGCTTTATTCGAGACAGGGGCTTTATTCAAGACAGGGGCTTTATTCGAGGCAATACGGTAAGTAACATATACATAACATAAAAGCAGTTAAGAAAGGGATTTTGAATTTAGCAAAGTAACATAGGTAGTTTATTAAGTAGCTGCTGCTTTGTTCAAATCTATCATTGGCTGAACGACTGAACGACAATAACGACCGAACTGCTGAATTACAACACTAAGACGTAGAGTAACCTGTACAGCTGTATGTAGGAACAGCTGTCTCTATAAACCGGTTTCACACGATGGGAAAAAACGCCGGTTTCCCCACGTAGGCGGAGCGTCCAATGCGGTATCTCATGGATTGTAGCACGTTGCCACAGATGCCACATAGAGCACCCAATCTGATGCCGCACTATGCCACATATTATATGTATGTATATGTAATATGTGCATAGGTATTATGTGGCATCATGTCGCATCATTTTGCAACATATGATGCCTTGTGGCACCAACGTGGCACATCATGCGTGTTCCCTGTCAGAAAGCGGTTATAGGGACAGAGTAACACCAGCATTTTCCGTTTCTTTCTTTTTTCTTGCTGTCTTTCTTTCGTTCTTTTAATAACAAATGTCTTTTTTGTTCGTTTTTCTTCCAACTGAAATAAAGAATTAGCTGTATGAAAAAAAGGAGCTCATTAATTCTGTTATGACACTGACAATCAAAATGAACTTATAAAAAGCTAAAACCATTAAATAGACTGTTCCAGCTGCTTTTTTACAATTTCAATTTAACTATTGTTTATAATAATAAATAATAAAAAGTTTGGAAAAATCTGGATAATTAGCCATCCGCGATTGCGTCATAACTCTCTTGTGTTGTGTGGGCGCTCATGCAATTTGCAAGTTTACTACGACGTACAAATTAGGCATTGCAAGGAGCGAACACTATATAAATATACCTTGAACTGCAGCGAATGTGAGAGTAGGTGTGCTGTGCTGTGCTGTACAATACCGTTTTGGAACAGTAGACATTTTTATTATTTAAAACAGACGTTTTCAGAGTTGTTTCTTGTTGTCTCTTTAGTTTTAAAAAGTGCAGCCAGTTTTAAAAAGTTTAGTTTAACTAACTCTTCTGGTGCACATTACGAACGGTGAAGGAATTTCCCTATTTTTTATAAACTGTAAGTTTTCCTACACACTGTTTTTAATATCACATTTATGTTCTACAAAGTACAAACCAAAATATATACCTACGCTGGCCGTGGTTAGGGCTGTTGTCTTTCATGCGACATTTCAAGACCACAACTTTCTGAGAAACTAGAAAAAGTTACCGTTCAGTATTGTAATATTACACTTAAGGTGGTGGTTTCGAATTTGCGGCTTTTTTTTGATGAGCTGTTACTCGGTTGTATAGTTTCATTTGGATAAGTCTTCACATCGTTTCAGTACTTTAAATCCAAGCTTCCAAATAGAACTTTTTGAATTTCGTAAAACTTCATAGCTTGAGAAAACAAAAACTACAATGCCTATCAATAATTGCAAAAAATAAATCTAGTCATTTTAGTTTTCTTCATTTCGGTTAAATAATATTAATATAGACTGCACACATAATCAGCAAATTGACACTTTCTAGTACATGACGTATCTTTTAGTATAATGAACTCGTATGCGTTCCCATGGCAACCACGGCAATAAATTCCATCAGCATAGTCTAAAATGACCTACTCTGTCTTCCAATATGACCGCTGATACAGATACAAACTACAGTACAGAAGCAACGTAAAACGCATATAGAACCTCCCGTCTTGTCACATGTTTTCGAGCAATTTTAGTCAAAAATGGGGGTGACATACTTTAGAGCTCATAACCCTGGTTATATAACAGTTGTAACATGAGCTTTGGACAACACTGTGATGCCAATTGGTCTAGTTCTGTGCCGAATTTTGAAGAAATACATTTACATCTTAAATTTTACATCACATCGTTTTAAAATGAAAATCGGAGTTATATTCAAAAAGTGTCAATTTCCTGAAAACAGTTGCAGTTAAATACGCGTTTTAAGGTTAGAAAAGTGATGTTAAGTAAAATATCTAGATGCCAATTTTTTAACTCCGTGAAAAACAATACTGTTTTTGAGAAACAGTTGTTTAAAAATCACTATATTTTGTAAAAATAGTCAAAAAATGTCAAAAACACTACACTTTTTGTTATAACTATAGCGTAACTGAATATGAAGAGCTATTCTAGAATTTCTAGAATATTAGAAATAATATTTTCAATATTATTCTTGCTGTACTATAGTGAAAAAACTATTCGTGATTTTTTGTTGTATTAGGTTTTTGAACACATTGTAAAAATAAACAAAGCTATTTGTTTTTTAGACGAACTTTAATAATGTCCTTAGCGACGAGACACATTGTCGCCCTGTGCGTCTGCTCCTTTCTGCTATTTATTGTAACGCCTGTACCAGCTCAACAACAACAGAAGCAACAACAACAAAAGCAACAACAACAACACCAGAAGCAACAACAACAGAAACAACAGCAACAACAGCAAGGCAACAAAGTGCAACAGTCGAAGAAGAAAAGTGATGTTCCGGAGAGGTTTTATCTAGTACCGAAGACGATTATTAATTGCAGTAAGTTTCGACTGATTCACACTTGCTATAATCGATACACGTAAGCGCTAAACCAACGATAATCTGTTAACAGCTGCCGAATCGTTTAAAATGTCTCACAACGTTAATTGAGTGATGCAACATAATTGATGCGTTTAGAATGTAAGTCTGTTGTCAATTAAAAAGTCCATGTTAAGGTGTGAAGTTCCCATGTTCTGTCAAGGCGGTAGGGCGGATGTTCTAAACTGAGCGAAGTAGCCTTTTTTTGACTGCTTCAATTCACAAACTTTTGGCGAAAAATACATCCAGGCGAGTGCACAGTGACCACAACTATAGGGTTAGTCAACTAATGGCTATGTATACATAACATACGTTGTTAGAAGCCTCAAATATAACCGTGTACACGGATATTGCTTTTCTGTGATATGAAGAAACTCAAACCTATTCTACTTTGTTATAGAACCACCAAATCTTCCAACGAGCGTTGATGTTGATCAGGACAGCTTTATCATTGTTAATATGGAAACCGGTGAAAAAGTGTTGAGATTCCCTGGCTGCATTACCTTAGAAGCACTCATGACAGTGTTTGACACTCCGCCAGCCAAAAAAGCGCTGAAAAACGGCATTGTTGCGTATTACCAGTGGGAATGGGGGAGTGCACCAGAGGACTATGATCTGACCGATATCGATTGCAAGGACTTCGACAGACGCGGTTGTGGTGGAAAGGGCAACAGGTATATAAGCTAAGAAGGCTCGCTTCATACTTACAGCCCTAGGTATGTTCGTTCAGCCGAAAAAATTGCGAAATATTCACACCACTATTAATGTGTAAGATCAATTTGCGGCCATCGTAAATTTGCCGGTTGAACGAACAAACGGTTATAAATATGAATCGATCCTGACAATGAGAACCCGTAAACAAATGGTTACATTCCAGCGAAAGTCAATTAACGTATTAACATTATTGTTCAAAAACTACATATGTAAAAAGAAACTTCTGTTGTTTTCAGGTGCATCTCTTGCAACTTCTGTGAAGATGCTATTCAAATACAGAAAGAACAGAATGTGACCAATTTAAAGAAGTGCCCTACCAAACCTGGCACCTACACCTTCAAAACATCGAAATGCATTCGGGATTGGGGCAACCTAGACCAGAACAAGGACAACAGACCAGACTTCTTGGATGACCAAAAGTTCCAAAAGTACAAGGAACTGTTCAAGCAAATTGACATCGTTGGATTCGTAAGTCAAAACGACATAATAATATTTCTTGGGGCCTATTCCTTTACCGGATTAAAGGGTTAATTATAATCGGACTAAACTGTTTGAAAATTATGCTGAAAAATGCCATTCCAAAACCTCCGGATTAAACGGACTTGACTTTTAGCGCACTGATTTTTAGTCGGACTAAACAGACTTAACTATGCACGCTAATGGTAAGCGTGCATGTTAAATCCGTGTAGTCCAGTGGTAGTTTTGGAATGGGGTCAGACTAAAATTAAGCCGCTAATTTTAACTCGTTTAGTCCGTTTAACCCGATTTGCCATTCCAAAACCTCGGACTAAAATAAGTCCAGTCCGTTTAATACGGTAAAGGAATTGGCCCTTGGTTAGCAAATAACGCGTTACCAGTTACCAGTAGGGCATGAATGCACAAAGTCATATCCTTACAAAATGCTCTTTTTCCTGTTGTGCCACAGCACAACAGGTCTTTAATTTTGATTTCTGGCGGAATACACTGGGCTTGTAGTGCAATGTACGTCTGTGCGTTAGTTTGCTTTGCATATTAGAGCTACTGCGCGAGCGTCACATCATTGTCTAGTGCAAAAGTTACACTGTAAGCTGGAAAAATGTCAATGTGCGTTTTAGTTCATGTGTGTCACATAGTGCGCGTGTGTCACATTGCTGATAGTACCAACGTTTGACCCGATAATTTTGTTGGCGGCATCTTATGTTTCCTGCGAACTGTAGTCATTTTTGGCCATGAAAGAATGACTACACTTCTCACTCATCAAAACAACCCATTCCTACATAATTTGTTGTAAGATAATTAAAACTACTTCCAGTTTTTGCATAAACAACTTATTCTAAGATTGCATAAAAACGTATTGAACTTTTGCATACACATTTTACAATAAGACAGTTATCTGCTGCACAACAGGTTTTAGCTGACCTGCTGGTCAGCTTACTTGAACATAATTCTTATTACTTACTGAAGGTTTTGCCGCAGGTTGGGCTTGTTTACTATATACTATATTACTATAATACTATAATACTATAATACTATATTCCGATTTTCTGAATCCTATGTAATTCTAGGTATTTCCAGTGTTAAGTAACACTGGAAGGGTAGGTAGGTCGCTTTTCATGGCCTACTCTCCTTCTGCATCGTTCAATCTAGCAAACACAAAATTACATCGGTGGTGAGGATTTGCACCCTCGACCTTCCAGTTGACAAGTTTCTAATTTGTAAAGGAGTTTATATTTCTGATATATATATATATATATATATATATATATATATATATATATATATATATATATATATATATATATATATATATATATATATATATATATATATATATATATATATATAAAATTTCGTTTCTTGCCATTACATCCACTTGTACTTGCAGTTATTATGCTGTATATTATTGTTTAGGGTAACATGAACTTGAATTTTCTGCTGGGTCAGCTGTCACACGCTCGAATTTTCGAAGCTATAAGACAGGACAGAAAGAAATTCTCACAGAAGGAATTCGCTAACAGATTCACGTAAGTTGCTGTTTCTTGCTAACTACAGTGTACGTGGCATCCAGAGAACAGAGACGGATTCATATTGAAATTTTGGCAGACGTGCGGGAAAACTTTTATTGAAATTTCTTCCACTGCAAAACATTTTTTATCAGGACCATAAAATGCCAATGGGGGAGACTCTTGTGCACGTAAGAAAACTTCTGAGGGGGGTATGGGCGCCGCTTCCCGCTCCCGGCCCCAGCGAAACAAGAGTCTATGGCTGGGATTCACAAGAGGGTTTCTAACTTTAGACTCGGTCTAAAACGTTCTTTTCGAATCAAAAGGAACATTGCATGTGTAATTTATACGATCACGTGTTTAACTATGACAGTCCACGTTAAGGTGGTAGTAACGATTTCGACGATATAACTTTGAAGCACGATTTTGTGACAATTTTGAAACTCACAGCAAAACAGCAATAATTTTTGTAAACTAGACTAAAATTGTGATGTTGGATTTTTTTTATTTGTCAAAATTCTTAGTTTAAGGCTAGCTACTAAATTGGCTTACTAAACAGTAAGTCAACGTGGTAGCTAGTCTTTTATCTTGTACATTTTGAACTGAATAAAATATTATTTGTGTATATTTTGATCTAGTTTCATAAAATTATGGTTACTTTTAGACTAGTTTACTATTCGCTTCAAAAAAAGATTTCACTGATTTCTAATGTAAGAAATCGTCGAAATTGTTACTACCACCTTAAACAAGCTTTGTGAATCCAGCCCACCCCCACTCAGACCCTCTGATATGACATATTGGGATCTGCCTTTAGACTGCTTGTAGTAAGACTGAGCTAATGACTGCCTTTATGCCTTGCACAGGAAGTTGTGATGAAAAATCAGCGCAAGATATTGCATGAAAATATGAAATATGTTATGAAAGTTTTATCACAACTTCATTTTCCAATGAAAAATACCGTTTCTTCATAGCCTATTAACGCCTTAGAAATCCTGTTAGTCGTTACCAGTCCACCAATCAAATAGCAGCAGATTAAAACTCTGAATAATAGTCTATCTTTTTTAGCAATATCTGGATGAAGAAGCTGAACGAGCAAGACCCCATTCTAGCCTGCGTTACGGTGTCCTTTGACATTTGCACGAAGCCCCCGACAGTGCAGCAATTTGGCAGCGGGCATTCCGCACAGTGTGTCTGAATCACAAGGCCCTCTATATTTTCTAGTAGCACGAACATAATATCCATGTAATTATGTATACGTACCGAGACACGATTTTGTTGATGCTTCTATCATTTCCTATGTATGCAAATTTGTTTATTAATAAATAAAATCAGGGTTGTACAGGTTTTGAACTCAAAACGACCACTAAGACGAGCAGAAATCTAGTTATAAATAAACTCGATCGAAAATTAGGATAGACACGTCACGTCTTATACCTCGAATTTAAATTGAATCAGAACGATCTGTCTGAAAGATTTCTGGTATATAATATCAGCTCATTAAAAACTAATACAAACTTAATAGTAATTTCATTGTATGTATCTGAAGTTACTCTAAAACCTAGCCTTCTATCATATAACACTCAATTTAAACAATTCCAGTCTTCGTTAAACATGAATTTATTTTAATACCTCGAAATATACCACAACTCAACAAAGGTAAATTAGTCAATAAATAATAAATTCTTCATCTTCAATACTCGAAGTTTCATCAGGAAGCAATCGCTCACACGTAGAGTTGAGTTCGACACGGCTTCGAATGCAAAAATGCAGTTCACTATGAATCCATGGAAATCGAAATGATGATCAGTTATGATTGTAACTTGAAGGTTTTCAGTATTTCTGTCACTTGAGTACCGAGTTGTTCATGCTGAAAAGGGTGAAAAACTGTACCCAGTGTATGGATAACATATTTGCTCATTTTTATTCGATAGCTAGGTAAGTTGAATTACAACTGTTACGCTATCATAATCGTACGCGTTTCCAAAATGTATCACCGTATTAGTAATGGTATACCACAGACCGCTTCCATAACCTGATTCCGATCAGATGGAAAGTTGACATTAAACAAGCACAAGCGCCACAATATTATATCTTTGTGAAATATTAGATTTCATAAGTTTCCAAATATTCTACGAAACGAAATCTACGGCTGAACAAGTACTCTTGGCTCACAGTGTTGCTTCATTAGTTTGACATCATAGAATGCAGAGACGGTATTTTAGTAGAAAATTTCCGGTGTCGGACAATCGGGAGACTACCTGAATGTTCCATGAGCACTGAAAGGACAGGTCTTCGGTGGGCGGGGCTATTTTGACGACAACCAAGGAGTCCCCCACTGTAACTGTCCCGCCGCTACTACCCACTTCGTCGTCTGACTTATCAGATACCTCCATACCATCCAGTTCTCTAACAAAACACATTCAAAACAAAATAAAAAACAAACAAAAATAAAAAAAAACATCTAGGCACAGTCTAAAGTCTGACCAGAAATCGTTAAACCCTGAAACAAAACATGTAGTGTGATATTTGTGACTATTCATTGTACTTTAGATGCGGAAAATTCGTTCTGGGCCCGATTTATCGAAACAAAATGTTGGTCGTTGAAAATGTTCGTCGTTGAAAGAGCAAATGTTCGTCGTTGAAAAACAAATGTTCGTCGTTGAAAGTTCGTCGTTGAAATTGTTCGTCGTTGAAAAATTTTTCAACGACGAACATTTGTTTTTCAACGACGAACATTTGTTTTTGAACGACGAACATTTGTTTTTTCAACGACGAACATTTTCAACGACGAACATTTGCTTTTTCAACGACGAACATTAATTGTTTTTCAACGACGAACATTTGTTTTTCAACGGCGAACATTGGTCCTATAATTACGTGTTATGTTCGTCGTTGAAAATGTTTCGATCAATCCAAAATTTTCAACGACGAACATTTTCAACGACTAACATTTTGCTTCGATAAATCGGGCCCTGTTCGTAATGAAATCGCGTGTTTCATTTTGTTTCGGAGTGCAGTAATTTTTTGTCAGACTTTAGCTTATTATCCAGTACCAAGATTCTAAACGTAATTTTTTAAACCAACATTTCAAAAATAGCACACTACGACATGTATTACACATCCATGATAAAAAACAAGTCCTGTGTTGTGTCATGAAAATTATATCTATTATAGACCAATTTGATTTCACTGTTTCACCAGTCCGTTGCAAAAACGTACTGCGAAAGTATAGCAGCAATTCTTTGAGGCAGATTGCTTTTATCCTGAGGCAGTGTTCTTTTGATGCACACAGTGAACTTGATGGCGTGTTGTTGTAAATTCAACTCTGTCAGAGCATCTTCTCGACTAACGACGCGCAATTTTCCACCATCTTCTGCATTCAACAGTAGTGTCGCTTCGAACGGACAGTTACGCTTGCTGGCGCATTTATCTGAAAATAAAATTCGCTAATACAACTGAATTCTATCTAAAATTCCAAATCTGCAAAAAATATCAACCGTAGTTATGCTTTATTTTATTACTGGTGCGATTCTTCCTAAATCGTAATCAAAAAATCAAAAACTAGAAGCATTAACTGCCGGAACTCATAGCATATCTCTAATTTAAACTCATTCCAAACCGAATAGATGGATATGAAATTAGTGCAATAACTTTTTAATACAAATCAAAGTTTTCAGTTAAACGAAATAAAATGGTTCACCTAAAATTCTATCATTTATGAGGTCAGCCCGAGCCTCGAAACCAGATTGTCCAAATTGTACACAAAAAATAATGTCTTGAGGTAGCGCTGAGGAAAAAGCGTGTTTGGTACTAAGCCCAAGCGAATAGCAGCGATACAACTTTAATAGTGCTGACGCCTACCACGTGCAAGCGTTTCTCGAATGAGACTTCGTGAAACATCCACCACCACTTCTGGCCGTGTGCTGCAACAAATAGTCTCTCCATTGGCGGGGCAAAACACTGGGACGCCTGCAACGACACAATGTTGGAAACAACGAGCCTGACGCTAGTCTATCTGACAGTCAAATCTACCTAGTCTAACACTCTTACTTCTGAGATAACTATTTAGAATATAGTAATAATCAAACTCTATTTTATGGTTAATCACAGAGGTTTATTTATGTCATATCAATACATATCCTCATATAGTCACATATACCTATGGATGGGCAATATCCAAAATTAAGCAATGTTGCAAAATTTTTCTAAACCTTGTAGAGTTGTAGACCTTCTAAACTTTGTACAATGTAGATAATATTACATAACTTACATAACTTTTACAAAAATGCCAACGAACAGAAAGCAGTATATATGGATGAACATGAAATATCTAGGTATATTGCCCTGCACAATTTTTAAAATACGGGACTTTCACTGAAGCAGTAAGGTACGTCTCCTATAACTGAAAAATCCAAAGATCTTTTAAAACTACCCAACATGTATGGTAATTGTTACAACTGTTTTGTCTGGCCAACTGTCTCACTCGTATTCTTATCAGTCTTATGCAAACTAGGCGTTAGCAAATATTCAATGTAGCAGCAAATTTTTATAGAGACCCACATGCATTTTACAAAACACTTACTGAACTCCTTTCGAACTTTCTCGGCTAAAAATTCCATTTTCAATTTTTCGCCATGAACAAACACCACATTTCTTGGTTGACAATGCTTTATCAGCTGCATAATTCCTTTGGCATCCGCGTGAGCAGAGAAAGACATATATTCAACTTGAATGTTGACTTCAATCTGAAACAGTAACAATTTCGTTGCCACAGGCTACAGACAGCGACAGGGTATAGTATACTCAAGACATGTACAAAAATATGACTCTTATGCTACATGAATGGTATTTGGCTGGAATTCCCAATACCACAAATTAGTGTCAGATCGTGAATTCTAGTCTTAAGGTTTCACCAAGCTGGGGCGTGCACGCAGGCCCAATCCTACTACATGCCGCTATTGACTTAGCATAAAATATGTCAGTGCTATACACAATATTATGTAAATGCAGCATCAGCGGAAACTCGCTTGACCTGAAACTATAACTTGGTTTCAATGTTTCAGTTCCAGCTCTAGCAGAATGTTAGTTTTAGTTTCCGTTTCAGCTTTAGTTCTGGATCTGGATTAGTTTTGGCTTCAGATGACTTCAAGCCTTCAGCTGACCTCTTTAGTTCCATCCAATATCTTCTTGGCACCATTGATAACCATATGACCGACCGTCCCCGCCACACAATATCCCGGCATAATTACCTGCAAACAAATTCATGCAACGCGTGTTATTATGACGATGAATTAAAGAATTAGAGTGATACCCGGGAAAAACGAGGGCTGGGGGGAGAGGCACTTTTTTGCCCTTGATTTTTCTACACTAATGGTCCCCTAATAGATGGCCAGACATGTCCGTACAAATTGACCGAACTTGACCTAAACACAAAAAACTTTCCCTTAATGGCTGCCGCCACGGCACAAAACCCTGCAACTTTCGAATCATCTGTTACGCACATGTTTGTTTCAGAAGATTAGAGCTAAATTGCACAGGATCTATTTATTTTATTACTACACTACAATGCATCGATCGTAGTACAACGAACTGTTTAGTAGATTTCAATTTTTACAATGTAAAAAAATAATCCAGATCAACCGGATATCCGGGTTCGAATCCAGCGGATCCGGCGCTGAATCCAAATCTAGTGTCCAATCGGCACTCGTTGACGACAATTAATCGTCCCAAGTTTCCTCCTTTGGCTTTTAAAAAAATATCCGTTATTCTTCCAGTCTTGCAAAAAACTTCTGAACTCCTAATTTTTTTATTGATTTCTCTGAAAATTTTTACTGCTCCTTAATCCAATCTTCCAATTTTTACCTTCCAATCAAGTTTTAATAAGTTCTACTTTAGTTTAATTTCAACTAAGTTTACTTACTTATTAAAACAAGCTCAACTCTTGTACCCAGGATCCTTTTATTTTTACACTTATTGGCGAAGTGGCTTACATAACAAAAATGTTTATTTGGCTATTTAAATTAAATAATCTCACTGTTGCCGCGGGGCTCTGGGCCTGAAGGCCGCAGCCCCCCGAAAACATGGAGGTTTTTTCAATTTTGAGCAAATGTGGTCAACTAGAGACGTATCAAAGGTTTTGTCCGACAAGAAAATTGAACACATAAGATTGGAACGTCATACCGGTCACTAGACAGTATGTATACTACACAAGCAAATGCAGCATAATGCACTCTTGCAGACAGGCTTTGATAGGCTCTTGCAGATAGGCTTTGATGAAAGCTAATAACAATGAATAGTAAACCACAGAGTTTGCAAGGGTCTGGAGGCGGCAGCCCCCAGAAAAAAAAAATCGAGAATTTTTTAATTTCAAGGCCATATTTTGTCAGTAGTACCTAGTGGTTTTTTTCAGTTTTCTTGGGTCGGAAAAAATTCTTTCGACCCGCGCAGCCTGAAGTGGGCACCCGCGGGTCGACCCACGGATCAAATTTTCCGACCCAACCCAACCCAAACCCGCGGGTACCCACGACCCGCGTCCACCCCTGCTTGCACCCTCGTGTCCTCATCTACCATATTAATTATAAAAAAATATCTTCAAAGTATTAAAGTTTTGAATTTCACTGGCTCGTGTTTCGTGACGGACATAGTGAATGCATTCTTTCACCACAACGATTTCTCAACAGTTCTGGCCGGCAATAAGTGTGAATCCACTTTTTCTTAACACACCACGGGACAACCACACGCAAGAAAGCGTGCATACCATATTCTTCGGATTGCTGCACCATCGTTTGAAAATTCTAAGCGAGCTTCCAGAATGCAGCATGCCCGGGGTGGCGAACACCACCATTGGCCCGGGAGCCTCCGTATAATGTTTCTCAAATGGCTAGAATTCATAAATCACAAAAATTACAGCGGAAAAAAATTTAGTTGGAAGCAGAGAGGTTCTCATTTACCAAACTACATGACGTGTCACCGCATAGTTCTGAGTAGTAGTAGTAGTAGTAGTAGTTTAGTTGAACTTTCACAGACTTTTTTTGCTAAACTCATTTATTATACTAACTGGAAATTACAGTTAAATATGTGAAGCCACCAATTGGCATAAAAGAGTTGACCAGCCAAACACTATAAATACTAAAGAATAAAATATAATAATCACACTGACAGACTTTAAAGATAACATGAAATAAGAAACCTAATCATAAACATACATTTTTGTGTGTGTACTGTGTTTACTGATAAACTAAACAACCACGGTAAAGCTGTTTTCGGGAAAAAAATGACACAGTCTCACTGTTGGGTGTGAAATTTTTGTGAAATAAAAACTTCCGAAAAAATTTCCTGTCAAAAAATAATATAAACCAAAGGGGGGACCACAGGAAAAATTTTCACAGATTTGGAAAACCGAGACCGGGTACAAACAGAGACTTTTCGACTACCGTGACCGAGACCGAGACTGGGCTAATCTCGGGTTTTGACCGAGACCGAGACTTACATCCCTAATCCCTACCCAGCACTCACCTTAGCTAGGGGTAAGGGGTCAAAATGTACTTGAACTGATAAAAAATTTCTATCGTGTGTGATAGTTAAAATAGATTTCAACTGTTAAGGTCATTAAAACAGTCCAATCAAACCATTGAACTATGTTTCAAGCCAAGCGACCACTCAAAGAAAAACCAATAAATCCTTTTTGGCGTTCTCAACTTTAACGAGCGAAGGATTACATGCGGTTCGATCGCGAAATTAACGACGCTGTTTCTACAGTATTTGAGACAAATCAAATTTCCGACGCCACAATCCACAAACCTGTATATGCTTGAAGTCAAACATGTTTCGTTCCACAAATGTTTTCTTTATTTTTTCGTTAGTCCAACTGATGAACAGCTTGTAATAACTGGTTGCCTAAACATAACTATAATTGAAATGTTTAACGAAGTTCTGTTAAAAGACTAGGTAAAGGTACATTTTCAGCAATTTTAAGACAACTAAGCAATCTGTACAAGAAAATTATTTAATCAGAAATTTCAACGATGTTGTTCTATCACAATTTTACTGCTTCAGTTGAAATAGGTCATGAAAAATAAAATTATAGATACGACATTAGAAGAATACAGCTAGAAGGCACCCCAGAATAAAATACCCTTTCCATCCTAGCCTGGATTATACTCGTCACAGTCATAATTGTCCCTATTGCTTCGTAATTCAAGGATGCCTCGAAAATTAAGCCAAACTTTTCGAAAGTAGACAGTTAGTCACATTTAAACCGTACACGAAAAATTAGCTGAAACAGTTATGTCAATTTTTCAGAGCAGATGACCGAAATATGTCTTTGTGCTTGCGTCTTCGAAAAAAAGAAAAGTATGAGTCAGGCTTGAGTACCAATCCATACTTACTCACATCCGTTTAGCCGTGAAATAATATTAGTGCATTATAATTAGTGTACAAGATCAGCTTGTGGCATAATTTCTGGCAATTCTGTCAGCCTAGTGGATGACGGCTGATGAATCGATCTTAAATGAGTGCCACTTTTTTGTTCAGCCTCTCAGCTGAATTATACCCAGTAGTCCAGTACCCACAATCTCAAAATTTTCCCCCTCACCTTATCCGTTAGACCCGCGGTGAAATAAATGGGATAAGTGAGATTCATGCGTTCCCAATAAGTCTCTAATAATATGCACAGCTCCTGGGCACGACCAAGCGCAAACACTGGAATGAGAACCTGAAAAGAATGTCACAAGTTATATAATTCACAAAATTGCAGCGCCACAAAGGTATTTGCATAAAATGCTCTAACAGGTAACTGTTTTTGGAGAAAATTATTGACCTCAATACTGTGAGTCTGAAAATCATCAAACCTACTGTATTTGTACGAATGTACAAGCAATTTATTGGTGAACCACAGTAGACAGACCAAAATATTTACAAAAGTCGTGGCCCCGAATTTTCCACTGAACTACTCAACCAAAAAAAAGCATAGCTAACCTTCCCACCATGATCACAGCAATCGTGTACTTTCTTCAGAAAGTCTCTCTCTCGTGCTCGTTTCGAGTCTCTGATTGTAGTGGCGTATGTACTCTCGCTGATCAGCACATCAGGAGTACAGCGGTCGATCTGAGCTGCTCCCAAATGGCGATCTGGTGTCATGTTGTAATCACCCTAAAATACACCAACACAGCATCAGCAATATCACAGGTTCGTCCCAAAATTTGGCCGAAAAGATCCCCCAGTCATCCTCGTTATGCTTCGTGTTAATTGACGGACATAATTTCGGAGAAAATAAGTACTATTTACAACAGTTATAGTACAACGGTATTAGGGCAAGTACCTTATAGATCCAGCAACGTTTCAACTGGTACTTTAACCGAAATTATCTACCCGAATTCACTAGTGTCTGCATTTTCAGTCAAAAAATAGAAACACGACTGTTGAAGTGACCTTACATAACACGAGTCGAACTGACTTGGCGTGCATACCGTATAAACTAAGCTCTCTGACCCAACTTTCACTCTGAACATTGCTGCTCCAAGAACATGGCCGGCGTAGTACGCCTTAATCTCTAGATTTTCATCCACCTGAAAGTAACGAATCAACAAAATTCGTGCATTAAAAAAGCAAAAAATCACATTCTTTAATCAGCCGAATTCTACAGATTACCAACTAAAACGAAATAAAGAAGATCACCTATTTTGATGCTTAAAACCGCAAACAATGTCAGTTGAACTCGTTTACGTAACTACGACATTGTTGAAGGAAACATAAGTTTCAGTCTTGAATGAGGTATTCGCGGAAATGCTTTAGTAAGTTTACTGTTCGTTTGGTACCAATTCAGCCAACACACCCTTTTGCGTATTACACATAGCGTATATTCACATGCGATGGCTCGGTACTAATAGCATGCCGATGCATAGCTATAATGTGGCTAAGCCATCCCTCTATCACTATCACAGTTTAACACGGGGGGTATGGGGGTCCGGGACCCCCAAATTTCCAATTTTGATACAAGGACACGCAAAATTTCTATGATATGAGCTTCTGAATATTGGACTTTCTACAAAATTTATGCTAGTTTTACCAAAATTTCAGCAACAATTTTTCAAAAATCGCTGATTTTTTTGCTAAAACATAGCATTTTGGTCAAAAATGTCAATTTTTTCCCAAAAAAGGTGCTTTTTCGACTAATTTTGTACAAGGGCACTCAAAATGTGGGTACAGAAACAGGACCCCACCACAATTGACCCCCATGTTAAAGTATGCCCTCTATTATAAAACTAATAAAGCCATCACTCTATTATATACAAAAAAGTAACTACAAATACTAAAAAACAAAGCATAGTGATGTTATAATAAGTAGGCATAACAAGAATAGTCGGACTGAAGCAATCTACCTGAACAGTTTCGTGTAAATTAACCGCTATACATTTCTTCATGCAAGTTTTAATCATTTCTGAGCTGAAAAAGTTCTTATCTCCGCGGTGGATAACCTGAATTTTACGATAATCTTCCTGAAACACAGATACAGACCTTAAACAATGCACACTGGGACATTGCTGGGAAAATTTTATTGGAGAAGGCAGGTAATGAGGGGACTGCTCCCACTCACCTAGGATATGCGGAAGCACAGACAAAACTGAGGACGCACAATAGCCCGTTTTGGAAAAAATTTAAAAAAGCCATCAAACATCGTTTTGGGGACAATCTACTAAAAGTTACTAAAAAGGACACCCCATCTGAAATAGCGCGTGCCTGACCAATGAAGGGAGGGCTCCAAACTAAAAAAAAGCGCCAAAAGGCATCCAACAAAAACTCCAGCTCACTCCAAGAAAAATAAAAATGCAGAGTAAACAGTGCTTGCAGGGATCCCAACACCGATGCAAAAACTGATGGATACATAAATAACTAAATATACGCAATAATCACAAAGAAGTAGAAATTTGGAAATGTTTCGCATTTGTCAACTTTTTTAAATTC
The DNA here is from genome assembly GCA_030248245.1 of Trissonchulus sp. WLG1_4. Taxonomy (NCBI): domain Eukaryota; kingdom Metazoa; phylum Nematoda; class Enoplea; order Enoplida; family Ironidae; genus Trissonchulus; species Trissonchulus sp. WLG1_4. The sequence continues at coordinate 31,144 of JASANF010006390.1, forward strand.
AATTCAATTGCGAACTTTTCTGCGAAAAAACAAAATCAAACAAAAATACCAATTATACACAAACCAGCAAAACAGGAGCAATGGCTTTTGTTGGGTGAGTCATATAAATTGGTCCGTTGAATCCAACCATTTCTGTCATGTATGGAAGAGACCCACAATGATCCAAGTGAAAATGGCTAAAAAACACATTTAAACTGACGCAACACTTTAAATTCGCAGCTAGACCAAGGAGGAATAAAACGCCTTGCGTATATAACGAAATGTCGCAGATGACAAAACATGTAACGGCGAAAAACCAAGTTTGCCATCAATATAAACTACAGACTATTACATCTGCTTTTACGGGTAAAAAGTGAGCAGCAGACAAGATAAAAAAATTGACAAAGTAGCGGGGCAATAGCCATCTTGACATGTTGTCGAGTGCCGTCACTTTGGTCACTTTGTTTAAATTTTATCCCTTTTTTCACGTTTTGCAGTATATATCTCAAAATTGTCGGACAGCAATTTTAAATTAAAGGGCTGGTCTAGATCTCGGTTGTAGACCTGCAAACGCTGCCACACACCCGTGCATCGGGGTTGCAGAGTGCGATTGTGGGGCCACCGAAGTCGATCACACCCCACCATCTGGAAATATTTCATGCCGTTCCCGCCTCTTCAACCGAATATATACTTCAGATAGAAGACTGGAAGAATGAACATTAGAATATATACTGATTGGAACACCTCATATGCGCCCCTCCCACAAAGCAGGCTATCCTGGCAGTAATCTGGGGGACCTGTGATCCACTTTGTTGCTTCTACTTTACTCTCACCAGGGACACAAATTTCTGTCCCCACGTTCCCAACTAT
>JASANF010006391.1:0-21148 GCA_030248245.1 Trissonchulus sp. WLG1_4
GAAAAACCCAGAAAATTCCCAGAAAAAACCTAGAAGCTAGACTGGAAGAAAACCTAGAAAAATCCCGCAAAAAACCCAGAAAATTTCCAGAAATCAATAGAAAAACCCCAGAAAAAACCCAGAAAAAACCCAGAAATTCGACAAATGGAGTTAGAAAAACCCAATAAAGCAAGAAAAAACCAGAAAAAACCCAGAAAATTTTTTCTGGGTTTTTTCTGGGTTTTCTCTGGAAAAAGTTTTCCTGTGCCTCCGGAAGGTGGGGCGGATCGACCACCCCCCGGTGGACCCGCTGCACCCCCACGGCACGGGTGTAGGCTGAAAGAAGAAGAAGAAGAGGTGTGTATGGAGGGGGTGTGTGCACTTTGTGTACGAATAAAGGGGGTGCAACAAACAAAGGACGAAAAAAAGTGACTGGCCCAGTGGGACGAATTTTAACCAAAAACTAAAAAATCTGCGTCAGGACAGGAGGCTGCCGCCCCTAAACCCTGCAAGCTGCAACGACTTAGATTTTACGCAACGTTGCTTAAAACTTTGTTTTCAATGCAAATTTTATTTCAGAATTCTAAAGAGTTGCAGCTTCTGGGGCTCTCGCCCCCAGGCCCTGATACTGATACATGGGTGTGGGGGGGGGTGCAACTGATGCGGGGGGGGAAATATCAAAGTGATATTTTTTCACCGTAAAAACACGTTTTTATAGGTTTTCGCATGCGCTGAGTTCATTTTTAGCACTTTCCAAGCGAAAAAACGTTGATTTATACATTTTCGAAAAATTTCAATTTTTGTCGAAAATCAACGTTTTTCGCTAATCATCGATGACCAATACAGTCGTAATACGAAGCTAAAGTTTGATCGTCATAAATCGACACATAATAATATACTTAATACAGCTTTGTTTGCAACATATTTAGCTCACTCATACTAAAAATCTTAATTTTGCCAACTAAAAAAAGAGGCTAAATATGCATTGTTAAATTGAGCTTACATATCAAAAGTTCTAGTTTCTTTTTGCGTAGACATTAAATTTATTACATTTTTCTAGAAAAATATGCATCTTTGGTCATAAGTAGCGATTTCTAATGAAATAGAACGTCATAAATACAATCTGAAAACGTCACTGATGCTCAGCACCAAGCTAGCACTGACAGTCAAAGTTAGGTTTAAAAGTGCAGCTTTATTTATGATTCCACAGTAGCAAAGGTCCTTTTATTTGATGCAAGCAACTAAGACTAACCTTTGCTGACCCACCTATTAAGCCTGAGCCTAAGCAGTAAGCCTGAGCCTAAGCACTAAGCCTAAAGCATAACCTAAGACTAAACCTAAGCAAAAAGCCTAAGCCTAAGCACTAAGACTAAGCATAATACTGACGCCTAAATTACCTAAAAAAACTAATAATAAGAATAAGAAAAAACTTTACTAAACTAAAAAAAACTAACTATCTTTATATTTTAATAAAATTTGCAGCTATAGCCCGGAATTTCTACGGAACCGTACTTGTGCTGTAACGCTTCTATTAGCCTGGTCCTGGTGGCTTCAGAAAAAGTTCCCTGTAACTTTTCAAAGCCCTAACCCATTTACAAAAATTTTTTAAGCATTTCTCAGTAGCTTACAAGTTGCTCTTTCAATGGTAACAGCAGGTTTTCATTTTGATGCAATATTTTTGACTAAATCCAATTTTGCGCAAAAAATTTCATGTAAAGTTTAATTTTTGGACAAAGTTTGATTTCCAGCTAAAGCTTACATCCTACAAACTTCTAACCTAGCCTATTGAAAGAGCGGTCAATTTTGACCGGACGTTCTGCACACAGGGGGAATCCATTCGTCGAAAAAATGCCGTTTTTCCGACTTATTCAACCCCTAAGGGTTTTAACACCAATAATTTCACTTCAGGTTTTTATTAAAAAAAGGGCGACAGCTATTTTGGGGGCTAGAGATCAGATTGGGGGCATGGCTGACGATGGGGGTTTCATATTTTTCAAAAGATGGGGTAGGAAGCGAATTAGAATCGAAAATAAATTTTTCCCCCCCGCTTCAGTCTGACCGTGGGGGGGATTGCTCCCCCCAGAATGTTTTGAAGGTAGTTCAGGGAAACAAAAATTAGGTCTCTGTTTTGATGCAGAAACGTAGAAATTTCTTTACACCTCTGAGACACCACTTTTAGGTCGATACTCATCATAAGATCCCAGAATTTAAATTTAAACCCGGACCTAGCTATTGCACACTCGTTCAAAAACAGAGATGAAAGTTTTTTGAAAACGGCCAGTGCCATAATTAAATTATTTTTAAATGAAATCGCGCTTAGGTAGCATCTATAATCGCTCTGCGCACTTTTTTCAAACAATAGAAAAATTGGCATGTGCGTCAGAAGGCGCAAAATTTCTGAGGAAAAAACACTACCAACCCAACCCTGCTACTGTTTCTACATGCTTCTAAACTCGAGTGTTTAAAACCAAAACCAACCCAGTGTGAAGCGTTCCACAGAAAGAAAAAAGGCGCATCCGAAAATGGTGCGAAAAGTGAGAAAATTTTCTCACTGATTCGGAGAGCAAAGTTGCACTCATTTCGCACTCGTTTCTCACCCGTTTCACACTTTTTATCACTCAATTTTGACTTTTTCTCACTCTTTTCACACGCATCCGAAACCAGTGAGAAATGTAGCCAGAAGCATATTCTAACTCTTTTCGCACTCTATTCTCACTCACTTAGTACTCTTTTACCACTGTTTTCACACTGTTTTCTCACTCTTTTATCACTATTTTCTCACTCTTTTATCACTGTTTTCTCACTCCAGCTACACTGCGCTGAACAATTTCTCACTCCTTTCTCACTCTTTTCACACTTTTTTCACACTATTTTCTCACTCTTTTATCACTGTTCTCTCACTCTTTTATCACTGTTTTCTCACTTTTCCAGCTAGACTGCGCTAATCAATTTCTCACTCCTTTCTCACTCTTTTCACACTGTTTTCTCACTCTTTCCACACTAGTTTCTCACTCTTTTATCACTGTTTTCTCACTCCAGCTAGACTGCGCTGAACAAATTCTCACTGTATTCACACTGATTTTACACTGTTTTAGCACTCTTTTCACACTATTTTCTCACTTTTCACTGTTTTCTCACTAACTTCATGCCTTATTGCGCTCATTTTTTGTGATGGTTTGAATTGCATAAATATTTTGTTGTGTATCAGAAATGGGCATATTGTTATCAGTATTGGGACATATTGCTATCAGTATTGGTATATTTTGCAGCATTTGAGAATACATATATGATATACATATATATGTATATATATATATATATATATATATATATATATATATATATATATATATATATATATATATATATATATATATATATATATATATATATAAGATAACGGCCCGTATTCACATACTAACACTAAGGCCCGTATTCACATACTAAGGCCCGTATTCACATACTAAGTGTAACGCTTAAACTTAGTGTTTACACTTAATGTTAGCGCTTATAAGCGCTAAGTGTTATTCACATACCCCGTATTCACATACTAAGTGTAACGCTTAAACTTGGTGTTTACACTTAGTGTTAGCGCTTATAAGCGCTAAGTGTTATTCACATACTTAGTGTTTATTTAAGCGCTTAGCAAACACTAACGCTTAACTTAGCGTTTCAATTTTGTATTCACATACTTAAAATTTAGTGTTTGGCTTAGAATTAAGCGCTTAAGGGGGCGCTCCGGGAATCGGGGGTTACATAGAAAATTGGCAAAAAAGTTGGCAAATGTCAAACTTTACTATACATATATGTAGTATGGCACAAAGGAACACTGGAGGCAAAATTTCAAATCACGTGATCATGTCACGTGACTCCGAGAGCAACAAACGTGAGTGAATTTTCGGCAAACGATAACTCTGCTTATACTTTGCGTATAGTCACACTTTATATACCAAAATGTAGCTTATGTGCTTCTCTAGTTGAACATTATTTTGGTTTTTAGCTTTTATGTCGGATTTGGATAAAAAATGTCATTATGTGTTTTCGAAGTCGAAATCTGAGCAATAAAATTCATATAAAAAAATTTCTAAGCTTTATTTTAAAAAACTAAAAAATTGTTCAACTGCGCAGAGTCTAAGACTATACTTGTGCAAAATTTTGTGGAAAAGTATTTTACCAGCATTTTATAATCGAATGCCGAAAAATTGATTTTGTATTCACACAGCTTATATTTGAGTCTGCTGCTTCTGAAAATGGTTTCTTATGCGATTTTTTTGCACAGAACGCAATAAAATTGTTTTAATTTTTCATTAAGACTAATAAAATTTACGTATCGTTGTTTGGAAAACCTCAAAAAGCGTTGATGCACTGGCTTACTTGCTGAATTTGAGTAAAAGTCGAATAAAATCAGTAAATTGTCCCGTTTTTTCAATTTTTTTTGCTATGGAGATATGCGCGTCAAAACATCAGAAATAGTATTTTGGGCAACTTTTCTTCAAGAATGATAGGTCATTTTGGCTGTTTTTAAAAAATATGGCCCAAATCCTTGATTCCCGGAGCGCCCCCTTAAGTTTAGGGACCTCGGGGCTCGTATTCACATACTAAGGCCCGAATTCACATACTAAGAGTTATTCACATAATAACGCTAAGCGTTTGCTAAGTGTTAGCGCTTAATTTGTACTAAACTGTTATTCACAAAATAAACGCTTAAAAATTAGTGTTATACTAAACTTAGCGTTTAGCAACTTTTGTGCTTAGTTTTGGCTTTGGCTTGAAGTGCGCTCCCTGCTTGATGTGGATCCGGAATTTGTTATTTATCCGCATTTCCATTTGGTATTTATAAATCCGATTATAGATTTATTTAAATTACTATTTCTTATTAATAATGTATATTTTTCTCGAACTATACATTTGTAAAAAATGTTTTCAGCAGGTGGATTCCTGAAAAATGCAAAATCAGCTCTGCATGTTTCAGGGGGCATATCATGAAAAATATAAATTTTCAAATAGAAGTTCTTGAAGAAAAATTACTTCGATTAAGATGCTCTACTCAAAAATGTAAAAAAACGAATTTGGACAACAAAGTGCATTTTTTATTTTTGGCGATTAAACGAGCAAAATGGATCGAATTGGTCGGAAAATGTTACTAATATATCCTAAATTGCATGCCCTTCCTTCCTATGGCGGCCAAGAACCTCCCCCACTCTCCCCACCCCTACCACAGGAAAACCAAGAGTGTGAAAAATATCCAAAAAGAGTGAGAAATTTTTATATTTTCTCACTGGATTCTCACGTGTGAATATAGTGAGAAAAACGTGAAAAAATTTCTCACTTGTTTTCGACGTTTTTCAGATGCTCAGTGTGTTTCTCACCGGAATCTCACGTGCGAAACCAGTGAGAAAAATTTCTCACTCTTTTCACTCTTTATTCCTACTATTTTTTCATACCAAAAACTAGTAAGAAAACGGTTCGAACATATTCTCACTCAATTCTCACTGGTTTTCAACTCTTTTCCGACGTCTAAAACCAGTGAAAAAATGGTGAGAAAATTATCTCACTCTTTTCTCACTGTTTTCTCACTCTCTCAATACTTTTGTCAACGTCGGAAACCAGTGATAAACCAGTGAGAAAATTTCTCACTCTTTTCCAGTGTCCGAAAACAGTGAGAAAAAAGTGAGAAAATTTTCTCACTCTTTTCACACTGTTTTCTCACTCTCTCAATACTTTTGTCTGCGTCGGAAACCAGTGATAAACCAGTGAGAAAATTTCTCACTTTTTCCAACGTCCGAAAACAGTGCGAAATGAGTAAGAAATTTTCTTCCTCGTTTTGTACTGTTTTCTTTCCACTGTTTCCACTTTACACCTATTTCCCACTGTTTTTTCACTGGTTTAGCATAGCCCTCTTTTCAGTGGCGTACCCAGGGGGGGGGGGGGGGCTAGGGGGACATCAGCCCCCCCCTTCGCGATTTTAGCCCCCCCCTTCGCGATTTCAGCCCCCCCCTTTTTTCACTTTTTTCCTGTGGTCTTCTTTGGTTTTATGACACCGCTGAAAAAATTTTCCGGCACGTTCCCAATTGACTAAAATTACACTGAAATTTCAAAAATTTTCCAAAATTTTCTTTCGAGGGGATTTCGCCCCTAATTCATTACTGCTCTAATGTATATACATGACTTATATCTGCTATGGTGCATTAATAATGAGTAATGCTGACAACTATTATTGGTATTTAGTTATACATTTTGTGTGGCTTTTAATGAAAAACCGTGTGGTGGGTGGAGTGGAGGACGAACGTCTAAGGACAGCCCCTGTCACCCATGGTTTTTCTTCAATTTTTTCCTGTATACAACGTATTTTTCAGGTTTGCTAATCCCCCCATGGGCCGATTTTTTGTGCTTTTTTTATCTAAATAGGTTAAAAGTTTGAAATATTTGACATAACAAAATCTGACTCTGAACAGACCGCTGCTACAACTATGATTTCACGACAAGTGTTGCTTAGAATTTGTTTTTCTATGCAATTATTATTTCAAAATTCTAAAAATACTCCAGCTTCTGGGGGGGGGGCTGCCAAACCCAGACCCCTGCAACCACTCTTTTTTTACTACCAGTGTTGCTTAGAATTGCTTTTTCAATGCAAATTTTATTTCAAAATTCTAAAAAAGCTTTAGCTTCTGGGGGCTGCCGCCCCCAGACCCCTGCAACCACTCTTTTTTTACTACCAGTGTTGCTTAGAATTGCTTTTTCAATGCAAATTTTATTTCAAAATTCTAAAAAAGCTTTAGCTTCTGGGGGCTGCCGCCCCCAGACCCCTGCAGCCACTATGATTTCACGACAAGTGTTGCTTAGAATTTGTTTTTCTATGCAATTATTATTTCAAAATTCTAAAAATACTCCAGCTTCTGGGGGGGGCTGCCAAACCCAGACCCCTGCAACCACTCTTTTTTTACTACCAGTGTTGCTTAGAATTGCTTTTTCAATGCAAATTTTATTTCAAAATTCTAAAAAAGCTTTAGCTTCTGGGGGCTGCCGCCCCCAGACCCCTGCAACCACTCTTTTTTTACTACCAGTGTTGCTTAGAATTGCTTTTTCAATGCAAATTTTATTTCAAAATTCTAAAAAAGCTTTAGCTTCTGGGGGCTGCCGCCCCCAGACCCCTGCAGCCACTATGATTTCACAACAACTGTTGCTTAGAAATGGTTTTTCAATGCAAAATTTATTTCAAAATTCTAAAAAAGCTCCAGCTTCTGGGGGCTGCCGCCCCCAGACCCCTGCAACCACTATGATTTCACAACAACTGTTGCTTAGAAATGGTTTTTCAATGCAAAATTTATTTCAAAATTCTAAAAAAGCTCCAGCTTCTGGGGGCTGCCGCCCCCAGACCCCTGCAACCGCTATGATTGCACGACATGTTGCGTAAATAAAACTTTTTTGCAATATCAATGAAATCAGTAAAAAAATTTTAAAAAGCTGAACTTTCTGCAGACTGCCGCGGACTGCGTGTGCGTTTTCACCCTTTCACCCCCCCCCCCCCCGGTCGTCGACCATCAGGTCAGCCCCCCCCTTCGCGAAATCCTGGGTACGCTACTGCCACTTTTCTAGCAATTTTTTTCTAACTTTTCTACATTTCTGAAACCATTCAGAATTTTCGTGTGTTTCACAGCATTGTTTACAACTTACAAGTAGTTCTTTTTTTTTTTTTTTTTTTTTGCTCCTTTGGAAACTTTTTATTTTCAACAAGAGCTGCATTTTACGTTAAAAATGTATTGCAGCGATCAGTATTCTAGCATCTTGGTAAGTTTGAAAACTTAATTGTCTTATATATAGCTCATTTTTTCAGATTATTTATAATTTTCTAGACCTTTGATTAAGTTAGTGCACTAGAAAAAGGGGACTCAGCTCTGCTGGTTATATATACACACCACACAGTATTAACATTAGTTTTTAGAAGGGGGGGGGCTGACCTGATGGTCGATGACCGGGGGGGGTGAAAAGGTGAAAAACGCGCACGCAGTCCGCGGCAGTCTGCAGAAAGTTCGTTTTTTAAATTTTTTTACTGATTTCATTGATATTGCAAAAAGTTTTATTTACGCAACATGTCGTGCAATATAGCGGTTGCAGGGGTCTGGGGGCGGCAGCCCCCAGGAAGCTAGGAACTTTTTAGAATTTTGAAATAAATTTTGCATTGAAAAACCATTTCTAAGCAACAGTTGTTGTGAAATCATAGTGGTTGCAGGGGTCTGGGGGCGGCAGCCCCCAGGAAGCTGGAGCTTTTTTTAGAATTTTGAAATAAATTTTGCATTGAAAAACCATTTCTAAGCAACAGTTGTTGTGAAATCATAGTGGCTGCAGGGGTCTGGGGGCGGCAGCCCCCAGAAGCTAAAGCTTTTTTAGAATTTTGAAATAAAATTTGCATTGAAAAAGCAATTCTAAGCAACACTGGTAGTAAAAAAGAGTGGTTGCAGGGGTCTGGGGGCGGCAGCCCCCAGAAGCTAAAGCTTTTTTAGAATTTTGAAATAAAATTTGCATTGAAAAAGCAATTCTAAGCAACACTGGTAGTAAAAAAAGAGTGGTTGCAGGGGTTGGGTTTGGCAGCCCCCCCAGAAGCTGGAGATTTTTAGAATTTTAAATAATAATGCATAGAAAAACAAATTAAGCAACACTTGTCGTGAAATATGGTGGCTAGGGATCTGGGGGCGGCAGCCCCCAGAAGCTAAAGCTTTGGATTTTGCAGAAATGAAAAATTTGCATTGAAAAAGCAATTCTAATCAACAGTGGTAGTAAAAAAAGAGTGGTTGCAGGGGTCTGGGGGCGGCAGCCCCCAGAAGCTAAAGCTTTTTTAGAATTTTGAAATAAAATTTGCATTGAAAAAGCAATTCTAAGCAACATAGATCATGAAAAAGAGTGGTTGCAGGGGTCTGGGTTTGGCAGCCCCCCCCCCCAGAAGCTGGAGTATTAGTTTAGAAGTTTTGCATAAATAATATTTAGCTATAGAAACACAAATTATTAAGCAACACTTGTCGTGAAATCATAGTTGTAGCAGCGGTCTGTTCAGAGTCAGATTTTGTTATGTCAAATATTTCAAACTTTTAACCTATTTAGATAAAAAAAGCACAAAAAATCGGCCCATGGGGGGATTAGCAAACCTGAAAAATACGTTGTATACAGGAAAAAATTGAAGAAAAACCATGGGTGACAGGGGCTGTCCTTAGACGTTCGTCCTCCACTCCACCCACCACACGGTTTTTCATATATAAAAGCCATACAGAATGTATAACTAAATACCAAATAAGTAGTTGTCAGCATTACTCGATATTACATTATTAATGCACCATAGCAGATACATCCTCATCTATATACAATAGAGCAGTAATACAATAACCGGCAGAAATCCCCTAGAAATGAGAATTTTCCATAATTTTTGAAATTTCAGTGTAAATTTAGTCAATTGGGAACGTGCCGGAAAATTTTTTCAGCGGTGTCATAAAACCAAAGAGGAGCGACAGGAGGGTGAAGAAAGTGAAAAAATAGTGGGGGCTGAAATCACCGAAGGGGGGGCTTAAATCGCGAAGGGGGGAGTTGACGTCCCCCTAGCCCCCCCCCCCCTGGGTACGCCACTGAAAAGAGGGCTAGTGCTAAAACAGTGAGAAAAGAGTGAGAAATAGGTGTAAAGTGGAAACAGTGGAAAGAAAACAGTACAAAACGAGGAAGAAAATTTCTTTCTCATTTCGCACTGTTTTCGGACGTTGGAAAAAGTGAGAAATTTTCTCACTGGTTTATAGCTGAGTTTCGACGCAGAAAAAAGTATAAAGAGTGAGAAAACAGTGTGAAAAGAGTGAGAAAATTTTCTCACTTTTTTCTCACTGTTTTCGGACAGTGTGAAAAGAGTGAGAAATTTTCTCACTGGTTTATCACTGGTTTCCGACGTTGACAAAAGTGTTAAAAGAGTGAGAGAACAGTGTGAAAAGAGTGAGATAATTTTCTCACCATTTTTCACTGGTTTTAGACGTCGGAAAAGAGTGTGAAAACCAGTGAGAAAATTGAGTGAGAAATTTGTTCGAACCGTTTTCTTATAGTTTCTGGTGTGAGAAAATAGTAGGATAAAAGAGTAAAAACAGTCGAAAATTTTTCTTCACTGGCGTTCGCGCGTGAAAGATTCCGGTGAGAAACACAGTGAGCATCTGAAAAGAGTCGAGAAACAAGTGAGAAATTTTGTTCACGTTTTTCTCACTATATTCACACGTGAGAATCCAGTGAGAAAATATAAAAATTTCTCACTCTTTTTTTGGATATTTTTCACACTTCTTGGTTTTCCTGTAGTCGGGGTGGGGGGAGTGGGGGAGGTTCTTCAGCCACCATCAGGAAGGAAGGGCATGCAATTTCAGATATATTAGTAACATTTTCCGACCAATTCGATCCATTTTGCTCGTTTAATCGACAAAAATAAAAAATGCACTTTGTTGTCCAAATTCGTTTTTTTACATTTTTGAGTAGAGCATCTTAATCAAAGTAGTAATTTTTCTTCAAGAACTTCTATTTGAAAATTTATATTTTTCATAATATGCCCCCTGAAACATGCAGAGCTCATTTTACATTTTTTCCAAAAAAGAATCCACCTGCTGAAAACATTTTTTTTACAAATGTATAGTTCAAGAAAAATATACATTATTAATAAGAAATAGTAATTTAAATAAATCTATAATCGGATTTATAAATACCAAATGGAAATGCGGATAAATAACAAATTCCGGATCCACATCCAAGCAGGGAGCACACTTCGACCCCAAAGCCCAAAACTAAGCACAGAAAGTTGCTAAATCGCTAAGTTTAGTATTAACACTAATTTTTAAGTCGTTTATTTTGTGAAATAACAACGTTTATCGGTAAGCACATTAAGCGCTAACCACTTAGCCGCAAACGCTTCAGCGTTATTATGTGAATAGACTCTTAGTATGTAAAATTCGGGCCTTAGTATGTGAATACGGGGCCCCGAGGTCCCTAAACTTAAGGGGGCACTTTCCGGAGAATCAAGGATTTGGGCCATATTTTTTAAAAACAGCCAAAATGACCTATCATTCTTGAAGAAAAGTTGCCCAAAATACTATTTCTGATGTTTTGAGCGCGCATATCTCCATAAGCAAAAAAAATTGAAAAAACGGGACAATTTACTGATTTTATATCAACTTTTACTCAAATTCAGCAAGTAAGCCAGTGCATCAACGCTTTTTGAGGTTTTCCAAACAACGATACGTAAATTTTTATTAGTCTTAATGAAAAAATTAAAACAATTTGTATTGCGTTCTTTGCAAAAAAAATCACACAGTAAGAAACCTAATTTTCAGAAGCAGCAGACTCAAATATAAGCTGTGTGAATACAAAAATCAATTTTTTTCGGCATTCGATTATAAAATGCTGGTAAAATACTTTTCCACAAAATTTTGCACAAGTATCGTCTTCGACTCCGCCCAAGTTGAACAATTTTTTAGTTTTTTGAAATATAAAGCTTAAAAATTTTTTTATATGAATTTTATTGCTCAGATTATCGACTTCGAAAACACATAATGACATTTTTTATCCAAATCCGACATAAAAGCTAAAAACCAAAATAATGTTCAACTAGAGAAAGCTCATTGAGCTACATTTTTGGTATATAAAGTGTGACTATTACGCAAAGTATAAGCAGAGTTATCCGTTTGCCGAAAATTCACTCAGCGTTTGTTGCTCTCGGAGTCACGTGACATGATCACGTGATTTGAAATTTGCCTCCAGTGTTCCTTTGTGCCATTACTCATATCTGTATCCTAAGTTCGACATTTGCCAACTTTTTTGCCAATTTTCTATGTAACACCCGACTCCCGGAGCGCCCCCTTAAGCGCTTCATTCTCTAAGCCGAACACTAAATTTTACGTATGTGAATACAAAATTGAAACACTGAGTTAAGCGTTAGTGTTTGCTAAGCGCTTCAATAAACACTAAGTATGTGAATAACACTTAGCGCTTATCACAGCGCTAACACTAAGTATTAAACACCGAGTTTGAGCGTTACACTTTAGTATTACAATACAGGGGTATATAAAATAACACTTAGCACTTATAACCCCTAACATTAAGTGTAAACACTAAGTTTAAGCGTTACACTTAGTATGTGAATACGGGCCTTAGTATGTGAATACGGGCCTTAGTGTTAGTATGTGAATACGGGCCGTTGTGTGTGTGTGTGTGTGTGTGTGTGTGTGTGTGTGTGTGTGTGTGTGTGTGTGTGTGTGTGTGTGTGTGTATATATATATATATATATATATATATATATATATATATATATATATATATATATATATATATATATATATATATATATATATATATATATATATATATATATATATATATATATATATATATATATATATATATATATATATATATATATATATATATATATATATATATATATATATATATATATATATATATATATATATATATATATATATATATATATATATATATATATATATATATATATATATATATATATATATATATATATATATATATATATATATATATATATATATATATATATATATATATATATATATATATATATATATATATATATATATAACATTATATAAAAAAAAAAAAAAAAAAAAAAAAAAAACAAAAATGCTATGCAAAATATACCAATACTGATAGCAATATGTCCCAATACTGATAACAATATGCCCATTTCTGATACACAACAAAATATTTATGCAATTCAAACCATCACAAAAAATGAGCGCAATAAGGCATGAAGTTAGTGAGAAAACAGTGAAAAGTGAGAAAATAGTGTGAAAAGAGTGCTAAAACAGTGTAAAATCAGTGTGAATACAGTGAGAATTTGTTCAGCGCAGTCTAGCTGGAGTGAGAAAACAGTGATAAAAGAGTGAGAAACTAGTGTGGAAAGAGTGAGAAAACAGTGTGAAAAGAGTGAGAAAGGAGTGAGAAATTGATTAGCGCAGTCTAGCTGGAGTGAGAAAACAGTGATAAAAGAGTGAGAAAACAGTGATAAAAGAGTGAGAAAATAGTGTGAAAAAAGTGTGAAAAGAGTGAGAAAGGAGTGAGAAATTGTTCAGCGCAGTCTAGCTGGAGTGAGAAAACAGTGATAAAAGAGTGAGAAAATAGTGATAAAAGAGTGAGAAAACAGTGTGAAAACAGTGGTAAAAGAGTACTAATAGAGTGAGAATAGAGTGCGAAAAGAGTGAGAATATGCTTCTGGCTACATTTCTCACTGGTTTCGGATGCGTGCGAAAAGAGTGAGAAAAAGTCAAAATTGAGTGATAAAAAGTGTGAAACGGGTGAGAAACGAGTGCGAAATGAGTGCAACTTTGCTCTCCGAATCCAGTGAGAAAATTTTCTCACTCTTTTCGCACCATTTTCGGATGCGCCTTTTTCTTTCTGTGGAACGCTTCACACTGGGTTGGTTTTGGTTTTAAACACTTGAGTTTAGAAGCATGTCCAAAACAGTAGCAGGGTTGGGTTGGTAGTGTTTTTTCCTCAGAAATTTTGCGCCTTCTGACGCACATGCCAATTTTTTTATCTGTTTGAAAAAAGTGCGCAGAGCGATTATAGATGCTACCTAAGCGCGATTTCATTTAAAAATAATTTAATTATGGCACTGGCCGTTTTCAAAAAACTTTCATCTCTGTTTTTAACGAGTGTGCAATAGCTAGGTCCGGGTTTAAATTTAAATTCTGGGATCTTATGATGAGTATCGACCTAAAAGTGGTGTCTCAGAATCTAGAAATTTCTACGTTTCTGCATCAAACAGAGACCTAATTTTTGTTTCCTGAACTACCTTCAAAACATTCTGGGGGGAACAATCCCCCCCACGGTCAGACTGAAGCGGGGGGGGAAAAAATTATTTTCGATTCTAATTCGCTTCCTACCCCATCTTTTGAAAAATATGAAACCCCCATCGTCAGCCATGCCCCCAATCTGATCTCTAGCCCCCAAAATAGCTGTCGCCCCTTTTAATAAAAACCTGAAGTGAAATTATTGGTGTTAAAACCCTTAGGGGTCGAATAAGTCGGAAAAACGGCATTTTTTCGACGAATGATCCGGATTCCCCCTATATCCCCCAAACCTAGGGGGGGTCAAAATTGACCGCTCTTTCGAATAGGCTAGGTTAGAAGTTTGTAGGATGTAAGCTTTAGCTGGAAATCAAACTTTGTCCAAAAATTAAACTTTACATGAAATTTTTTGCGCAAAATTGGATTTAGTCAAAAATATTGCATCAAATGAAAACCTGCTGTTACCATTGAAAGAGCAACTTGTAAGCTACTAAATGCTGAAAAAATTTTGTAAATCGGTTCAGGCTTTGAAAAGTTACAGAACTTTTTCTGAAGCCACCAGGACCAGGCTGATCGAAGCGTTACAGCACAAGTACGGTTCCGTAGAAATTCCGGGCTATAGCTGCAAATTTTATTAAAATATAAAGCTAGTTAGTGTTTTTTAGTGTAGTAAAGTTATTTCTGATGCTTCTTAGCAGGTTTTTTCTGTAATTTAGGCCTCAGGCTTAGGCTTAGGCTTAGTGCTTAGGCTTAGGCTTAGTGCTTAGGTTTAGGCTTAGGTTAGGCTTAGGCTTAGTGCTTAGGCTGAGGCTTACTGCTTAGGCTCAGGCTTAATAGGTGGGTCAGCAAAGGTTAGTCTTAGTTGCTTGCATCAAATAAAAGGACCTTTGCTACTGTGGAATCATAAATAAAGCTGCACTTTTAAACCTAACTTTGACTGTCAGTGCTAGCTTGGTGCTGAGCATCAGTGACGTTTTCAGATTGTATTTATGACGTTCTATTTCATTAGAAATCGCTACTTATGACCAAAGATGCATATTTTTCTAGAAAAATGTAATAAATTTAATGTCTACGCAAAAAGAAACTAAAACTTTTGATATGTAAGCTCAATTTAACAATGCATATTTAGCCTCTTTTTTTAGTTGGCAAAATTAAGATTTTTAGTATGAGTGAGCTAAATATGTTGCAAACAAAGCTGTATTAAGTATATTATTATGTGTCAATTTATGACGATCAAACTTTAGGCTCGTATTACGACTGTATTGGTCATCGATGATTAGCGAAAAACGTTGATTTTCGACAAAAATTGAAATTTTTCGAAAATGTATAAATCAACGTTTTTTCGCTTGGAAAGTGCTAAAAATGAACTCAGCGCATGCGAAAACCTATAAAAACGTGTTTTTACGGTGAAAAAATATCACTTTGATATTTCCCCCCCCGCCTCAGTTGCACCCCCCCCACACCCATGTATGGGTGTGGGGCCTGGGGGCGAGAGCCCCCAGAAGCTGCAACTTTTTTAGAATTCTGAAATAAAATTTGCATTGAAAACAAAGTTTTAAGCAACGTTGCGTAAAATCTAAGTCGTTGCAGCTTGCAGGGTTTAGGGGCGGCAGCCTCCTGTCCTGACGCAGATTTTTTAGTTTTTGGTTAAAATTCGTCCCATTGGGGCAGTCACTTTTCGTCCTTTGTTTGTTGCACCCCCTTTATTCGTACACAAAGTGCACACACCCCCTCCATACACACCTCTTCTTCTTCTTCTTGCAACCTACACCCGTGCATCCGGGGGTGCAGCGGGTCCACCGGGGGGTCGATCCGCCCCACCTTCCGGAGGCACAGGAAAACTTTTTCCAGAAAAAACCCAGAAAAAACCCAGAAAAAATTTTCTGGGTTTTTTCTGGGTTTTTTCTTGCTTTTTTCTGGGTTTTTTCTAACTCCATTTGTCGAATTTCTGGGTTTTTTCTGGGTTTTTTCTGGGGTTTTTCTATTGATTTCTGGAAATTTTCTGGGTTTTTTCCGGGATTTTTCTGGGTTTTTTCTACCTTCCAGTCTCACTTTCTGGGTTTTTTCTGGGAATTTTCTGGGTTTTTTCTGGATGTTGCCTGGGTATTTTCTGGGATTTTCTGGGATTTTTCTGGGTTTTTTCTGGGTTATATCTGGGTATTTTCTGGGTTTTTTCTGGGTTTTTTCTAGGTTTTTTCCGGGATTTTCTGGGTTTTTTCTACCTTCCAGTCTCACTTTCTGGGTTTTTTCTGGGTATTTTCTGGGTTTTTTCTGGGTATTTTCTGGGTTTTTTCTGGGTATTTTCTGGGCATTTTCTGGGTTTTTTCTGGGCTTTTTCTGGGTATTTTCTGGGTTTTTTCTAGGTTTTTTCTGGATTTTTTCTGGGTATTTTCTGGGTTTTTTCTGGGTATTTTCTGGGTTTTTTCTGGAATTTTTCTGGGTTTTTTCTAGGTTTTTTCCGGGATTTTTCTTGGTTTTTTCTACCTTCCAGTCTCACTTTCTGGGTTTTTTCTGGTTATTTTCTGGGTTTTTTCTAGGTTTTTCCTGGGTTTTTTCTGGGTATTTTCTGGGAATTTTCTGGGAATTTTCTGGGTATTTTCTGGGTTTTTTCTGGGTATTTTCTGGGCACGCATGGGCAACGCCTACACCCAGCCTACACTGGTGTAGGCTAGACCCACGCACCCACGCAAGGGTTACTAAGGGACCCACGCAGGGTACGAGGGTGGGCAAAGCGCAATAACTGAGTAAGTGACCCACGCAGATGATGCGAAGCGACTGACTGCAGTGGCTGATTCCGTAACTAAGACCCACGCTGCCAATGGGAACGTATTGACTGACTCCGTAAGTAAGACCCAAGCTGGAAGCGGGAACGTATTGACTGACTCCGTAAGTAAGACCCACGCTGCAAGCGGGAGCGTATATATTGACTGACTCCGTACTGCAGTGTTTTTTTTCGTCAAAAATTTTGCGCCGTCTGACGCACATGCCCAAATTTTTTTGCGTCATTTTGAAAAAAAATGCGCAGAGCGGTTATAAAGCTATTTAAGCGCGCGTTTTAGGTGAAAATCACTTTATTATGGCACTGGCCGTCCTCACTTACGATTTTGAAATTTTAAAAAATTTTCTGAAAAAGTTTTAACTTCTACTTTTAAGCAGAGTACCTCGAAAAAAATTTCAGGGGAATGGCGTTTTGATTTTTTGTAATGGGTTAAAATGCACTATTTTCAATATTAACATACAAATGTGAAGTGAAAACGGAAGGCCACGTTGCCAGACGTTGCAGGGGTCTGGGGGCGGCAGCCCCCAGGAAAAAAATTTGGAAAATTTTTTGACTTTTAGGCCGGGTTCACACAGACGTACTTTTTACTTTTTACTTTTTACTTTTGGGCCAAAAGTAAAAATTTCGGTTCATACAGAACGTACTTTTTACTTTTTACTTTTGGCCAAGTAAAAGTAGAAACGCGTTCTACTTTTTACTTTTTACTTTTGCAATCTAGCCAATCAAAATGCTCTGAGAAAAGCTCCGCCTATTGAGCTTCATTATTATTGGTTAGATTTGCATTGTGACAGACAAGTGCACCAAAGCCAGCCAATTGAATGCGATCTTCCTTAAGGTAGCGCTCAGCAACAAAACTCATGTTCGGCGCTAAGCTCTTGCAATAAGTAGCAATACCACTTTAATTGTACATCAAAGAGACTTCAAAAAAACCTATTTACAATACAGTTCAGCACTTTAATGTGAATGTGTCAAATTTTATGACCATGTCGAATTTTCTATTCACACTAATTTTGTTTTTGACCTAGCTCAGCGAAACTTTAACCGATTTTGACAATCTTGGTATCGTTAAAAAGATCTTTCAAAAATCTAGACGTCAAATGTCTTCGATTTTCGATTCCGATTATTGATTTTTCAAAAAATCGATTTTTCCAAAATCAGTTGTGTTTGAGCGGCTACAAAAAGTGCTGAGAGCCAAAAATTTAAAATCGAAAAAATTCGACGTCTGCATTTATATTATTTCTTTCATTGTGCAAAATTCCAACTCGATCCCAATTGGCAGCAGGGAGCTAGATCAAAAAAAAGTAGTCGACTTCGCTGCGCAAAAATGTGAGGTTTGCCCACACGTTTCACTTTTTAAAAAATTAGACCTTTCCTAGACCTGCATAGTTCCGTTGAAAAAGTTACCAAAAGCCATACTCAATTTTTTAGGAAATTAAATCAAAAATTTTACATTTTCGAAGATTTATCAGCTTTTTAGGTTTTTCGTTTTTTATTTGCTATTTTCCCGGCTAAATAACTCAGCAAAGCTTTAACGTATTCTTATGTTTAATACATCATTTTAAAGCTAAGAAACCGCGTATTTCAGTGATATGAGTAATCAGTTTATATTAAAACAAAAATTTTTATGCTGCCGCTACAAAATCGTCCAAAAAATATTAAAAAAAAATTTTATCGCAATATGCACATCAAATGAAAGCTCTTTGTATTCTGAACAACTTTCCTTCAAGACATTATGGTCAAAAATGTCGCTGAAAAAAATTAAACGCCAAAGTCGGTTCCCCTGAGCGCCACCTTAAGTAAAAAGTAAACCTGTGTGAACACTTTTGCAAAAGTAAAAAGTATAAAGTCAAAAGTAAAAAGTATAAAGTAAAAAGGAAAAAGTAAAAAGTAAAAGTCTGTGTGAACCGGGCCTTAGGCCAAATTTGATCAATTGAAAACGTATCGGAAAATTTTTTCGACCAAGCAATAAAAGCAAAAGGGGAAAATTCACTGTGAAAAAAAGTAAAAATGTGTAAAAAAATTCACTGGGAAAAAAATCAAGAGGGGTGGCGATTCCGCCCATCTACCCTTTCCTGGGTACGCCATTGCCTTGCCCATTTAGAATGTGCGAAAGCTGAGCTTAACTTATAAATTCTGGTTTCTGAGAGTCGGCGACTTAAACTATGGACCTGGGCGTGGCGTCTCAGCATCTAGAAATTTATGTTTTATTCGATACGCTTCGTAGTGCGGTATCCAAGAGGGACTTAAATATTACGTCTAGGTATTTTGCTGATCACGTTAATTTCAGTGTTGTTGAGAAAAGCTAAGCAGAGTTTTGAATTTTAGCAGACTGAAAAAGACTACAAGGATGCAATTTTGCTTGAAAAAGTACAAAATGGGAACTGCAGTAGTTGCAGGGGTCTGGAGGCGGCCGCCCCGAGAAGCCATGTATCTCGTGTTTTGGGATGGGACTTAACTCAGTTCCCCTGGAAACTGCCTCATTACGCCAAATTAAGTTGGCAGGAACTGAACTAAACACTGTAAACACGCAGCTAATTTCAGCAGATGTATATATATATATATATATACTAGAATTCTCCTATTCCAAACTTTGATACTAGCGGGACAATCACCTAAATACCTATTGGCATTAATTGATGCTTTTAAGAAACTTGCTGGGTGTGGCATGCTTCGACACGATTTATTCTAATCATGATCTTAATCATAACTAATCATAATAGTTTGTAAACTGTCATTGAAACCAGCTGTAGCTGCATACCGATTAAGCTTGAAACGTTAACGCAATTTTGGAAAATTTTTCAAAATTTTTGCGACAAAAATGCTATTTTAGGCACTTTTTGGCCAAAATCAGCTATGACATCTTTCAGCCTCGGCCGTAAAAAAGTGCGTCACGGGACGCACATGGCCAATAAAAAGTGCGAAATTTCAGAAAAAAGTGCGGCGTTTCGCACTTTTTGACGCAAAAAAACACTGCCGTACTGACTTTTTTCCTGGGGGCTGCCGCCCCCAGACCTCTGCAACTCTGTGGCTTATATACTATTCCTTGTTACTATTTTTCGTCAAAGCCTATGCATGTCTACAAGAGCACATTATGCTGCATTTACTAGTATAGGTGACGTCCCATCTTTTGTTTGCAGTTTCTGTCGGAAAACATTTCTGATACGCCTCCAGTTGGCCAAATTCGGCCTACAATCTGGAAAAAATTCCAATTTTTTTTCTGCACAAAAATTGGTGTGGTACTTCAGTTTGGAATGCGCTTTCCACCTACATACTCAAAAAGGGCCTATGTCTAAAGGTTCGGCCAGGAAGCACTAAGGTTTTTTCCCCGCAAAGCGCGTAGGGTTTTTTGCCCGCACCATTATAAACCATATGTACTTCGCCAAAAAGTGTAAAAATTGTTGCATTCTGGGCCTGACGCTCCCGCAATAGTGCAGACCCCACAATAGTGAGTTTAAAAAAATGGACAAGTTGCCCCCCCCTTTTTTCAAAATCCTGACTATGCCAAAGGGTTTTCGCCTTCCGAAAGCTCAAGTACGTATAATTTAATGCATAATATGTGTAGGTTTCTCTACGTTTGCATATAATGGTGTGGGAATTAAAGAATATCAGTGTTTCGATCATGCTTGGAGTGAAGACCAAAACACATGTTAGACAAAAGAAATTATCAGCAACTAGAAATTGCTTATGCGCTTCACGAACTACAATCGTAAATTTTTGAAACAAAAAGACCCACGCACGAAAAAAAGCTGGTGTAGGCTAAGTCCTTTGACCGTGCCCATGTATGTTTCTGGGTTTTTTCTACCTTCCAGTCTCACTTTCTGGGTTTTTTCTGGGAATTTTCTAGGTTTTTTCTGGGTATTTTCTGGGTTTTTTTCTGGCTTTTTTCTGGGAATTTTCTGGGAATTTTCTGGGTATTTTCTGGGTTTTTTCTGGGTATTTTCTGGGTTTTTTCTACCTTCCAGTCTCACTTATCAGCCAACGAATTTGTTCGCTTAAGATCAATATACCGTTTTGGTCGAGAGTCTCTTTGAACTAATGGTTCAATGTTCGAGTTATCAATCAGTAAATTAAGTCGACTGTCAATATAATTTAGATTTCACTCCATAAAGCTGAGTTTCAGGCAAAATGTCGCAATAACCAGATATCGTTAAGTTGAAGATAATAATTAGTAAAGTGATTAACATGACAGCTGAAAGTACACAAAGTGAAACGTAACGCAAGGTGGCTTTCTGAGTGATTTATGTACATAACATGACTTTCATCTCAGGGACTTTTTTTATTATTTTAAGTTCGGTTTATTTTTCACTGTTTTTGTTTGTTCGTGGAAAGGTAATGATAACAATAATCTTTAGTGACATTGCCATCTAAAATGTATAGCTGTTTGAGGTGTCTTTTAGAAGCCGCAATTTGTTTTAATTATTTTCCTTAATATTTTATCGAAAACTGTTCGAAAATTGAAAACTGATAGATTATAAAACACATGCTACACAATGAAAAAAATAAATGCTACACATGAAAAAAATAAACCTAGCTTCGCAACAATATACTTCCTGATTAAAAG